>JAOYSI010013350.1:21108-35501 GCA_025775065.1 Hiodon alosoides | reverse complement strand
CAGAGTGAAGCACAGTTCACACCCTCGAGCGAGAAGTTCACCACTACCGGAGACCCGCAGAGTGAAGCACAGTTCACACCCTCGAGCGAGAAGTTCACCACTACCGGAGACCCGCAGAGTGAAGCACAGTTCACTCCCTCGAGTGAGAAGTTCACCACTACCAGAGACCCGCAGTGTGAAGCAAAGTTATCACACGGTTTGATATACTTCAAATCATGTCCGCCTGTACCATGTGGACAAGTAGGTGCATTAAAAGATATTGCAGGATATAGTCTTTAAATTTCACGACTAAAACCAAAGTGACATACTTGCGTATGGTTATATATCCTTTGTGTTCTGTGGATTGAAGGCATCTGCAGTTCTAGAGCTTCATCTGGGGAAGAATATTCTGTTAGTCTCCTAACAAATTCTGGTGGTTTCCGTGCCAGGGAAACAAATTAAAGTCAAAATAAAAAGACAGGACCATCTGGTGCCGCCTGTCCCATAAAGAGGGTGATGATTTGGACTTGATTGCGGTTGTCTCATTCACAAGTGGAGAGTGATTCTATCAGCAGGCGTTGATAAAGTTTGGGGTAACACAAGGCCCCAGAGAAGAACAAACCGGTGGTCATGTTGATCCACAATTGATCATCGGGGTCATTTTCTCTTTAAAACATTTTCTGCTTTTTCTGGTTTTAACGCACAAGACCTGCAATCACAGCCATGATCTTGTAGGCGATCTTATGGAGGAATATAACATTTCTGGTTGAATTGACATTGGGGAATGACCGTCACATTCAATAAAAAAAAGCTTAAAAAAACAATAAGTAAACCAGTCCACTCAGGTGAAACACTAATAAATGTCACTATTTTTGCTATATCGTAGATCATTTGTTGTTTCAGTTCTGCTGATTAGTATGCGGATCAGAACCTTTCATGTCTTCACATCAGTTGCTGAGATTTGCACAGTTTGTGCCATCTCACTGATCCCCTCTCCAATCGCTGGACCCGCCCGGCAACAGTAGCTCTGGACCCACTCACTTTGTGTCAGCCAGTGAAGGGAATCCAGGCTCTTTCACAAGTTACATATTCATATTTGCGTTGAAAATTATTGTTAAAAGAGTGGTTTATTAATGGTATGATTTCGGCGTAGGTTTAATAACAAAAAACTTGCCTAAACCATTAAATATTGCATCTCCGCTTGGTTGGTAAGGAAAGGGTTATCCTATCACAATTAGTTCCTAAACTACCATGCAAATTGGTGCAATCTTGTAATCAAAAAAAAAAATCAATGAGTCTGTCAAACACATCAAAGATATGGAAAAAAAAAAGGCAGTCATTACAATCATGACTAGTCAAATTAAAGTCCTCCAAACATCCGAAAGACATTGCGTCCCGATTTTGTCTCATAATTAGTTCTTAAGCTTCTGTGGCTTGCCTTCCATTGGAAAGGTCTGTCTTTAAATTTACATATACACACACACTGTACAAGTTTACAAATGTAGATGTGTATTGAAATGTTAAGTCAGATATTTTAAATTAGGGCTGGAGGACACTTATAATCAGGATAATCAATAATGAAATAATGACAAAACAACATGCGTCACCCTGCCCAGAGCCATGGTCAGACCAACAGAAGCAGACAGGCAGCCTTTAGAAGTGATTAGCTTGTTGGGTTACAGGCTGAAATCCAAGGGGTGATGTTACTGTCCGTAGCAAACTCGTTTGGCAAACAGCATAATCCTAAGCATTGTTCACTGCAACTAAAATCACGAAAACTGGTTTAAACCCATGTTAGACACAGTCAGCTATTACTGTATCCAACCTAGCCAAAACCACATCTTCGCTGTGTTTGGAGTGTGTATTTTTCTCATTTCTGTTACGGGAGTCTGAAATGTTTCGGCCCAGTTTTGTTCCCATAGCTTGGAGAGGTCTGTGTCTCATCACTTCCAACCACAACCTATGATAAATTAATTGCTAAATTAAATGTAAATTGCCTGATTTTGAAATCGTTTGCTGTTGGACAGAGCTCTTCTGAATGATTGCATTACGCAACAGAACTTCATTAAGCAAGTAAAGATTGCCACTGCTCTCAGGACTAAGCACCAAGGAACTCCAACAAACTTGATTCATTTTTAAAACAAACCACAGGGCTAAGTCACGGTTGTCTTTAGGAGCCCCCAGGTACAGCAAATACAGCTTCCGTGATCCATGGAGTCATTAAATGTCCCTACTTGATTAAATGCCAGGTTGTCAAGTGCGAGACATCCGCTTAGAGAATTCAAGAACAAAGAAAGCATATAAAAGCTCTTTGAGAAAAACATGTTCATAATTTGGCAACGTGATTGACGAGAACGGTCCTCACCAAACATCCATAACTCCCTCAGGGCAAATGGAACGTCAGACATTAGATGAAGCCACAGCTAATATTATCGGATTTATTAGCTTCCGATAGTATAGCCAAAGGGCGAAATTGAATTAGAGCAGAGTTAAACAAACATGTTGACACTTTAATCCAATAAAACTCGATTGTGCCAAACTCAGAGCCAACATGAATGATCCCGCTCGGCTATTCATTAAAATAAGGATAACTACAATTAATAAAACAATTATACGTTTTTAAGTGCCCTCCAAAACAGTCTAAGCAGAAATCAGTTAAATGCATTCCATGCATTCCAACATATATGTCATTCTCATTTCTATACTCAAATTTGCATGTAATTTGGAATATCCAGTGTGTTTGGTACTTGCACTTGGGACGGTTATTACAAGGGTGTTCGTGTTTATGCTTGATGCAATAAACCTTCCTTTGTAGATAAATGGCAAGGTGCAATAAAGGAGCCGGGTAAAAGTTAATGAAGCAGGTGTACCTTTGTCATCTGAGAGGCCTGTGTTCTCTGGCTGCTGAGTCAGCGGGGGAAATGTGATCATAACAAGTCAATTTTCTTTGTCTTGAGCCAGTGGGCTCGAGTGGGAGTGTGAAGCCCGGTTGAGGAAAGTTCAGGAGTCACCTGACAACATCTTAATTATGCAGACGTTTCAAGGTCTGGCTTTGCACCAGCTCACCGCAACTCATTCATTATCTGTCAGAGAGCCGTCCGTTCAAGACGAAGGCGGCTTCAAAAGTTTACCTGAACAAAAAAAAAACACAACACCTTTTCATTATGGAGACGTTTGAAACACAGTTTACTTTACCATTCTTTACCCGGTGTTACGGCGATGGATAAAGACGAATATCCACATCTTAATAAGATGACTTGTGCCACGTTTCACACAATGTGATATCTGTTCAAGATACACACATTTAGATCTACAATTAAATCGAAATATTTTTGCTAAAATATGTAGTGGGGCTACCGCTGGTATAACCAATCCAGATGCTGCATGTGAAAATTTTAAATCCATTTGGTCCGTTCATGACAGACCGTTGTAAAGTTATTTCAGAGAATTTTGCAGTGGTGATGATGAAGGCACCTTATGCAATTTGGCCTCCATTATTAATTATTAACTCATGGTCCAGCCATGAAAACACGTGACTTGGGGAGTCATCGCGGTTAGATGGTTAAAAGCCGAAATTATTGTGTAAATATATCAGTTATTAGACTGATTGCTGAAACATCTGTTGCTTTTAAAAGTCACGAGTACCGTAGGGTTCTTTGGGAGAGCACTTTACACCAACCCAAAACGTTACCACAGGCTGAAATGTACCTGCACTGAAATCAATTCATAATCATTCCCCAAGTAGGAAAAAAACTGCATCCATTCTACCATTTTCAATAGGCTGTGTGATAAATCGGTAACTTCACTGCAAAAGAAAGATTGGTGCAGGAGTAGTAATGGAGTTATTGCAGCATTATACAAAACCAAAAATAATTGATGAAATCCAAGGAATGTCATATGTACCCAAAGGGTCTTTTTCTCCCTCAGAAAATGGCAGTGAAGAACTTTTGTGTTTGCGTTGCGTGTCTGTTCTTTCCCATTTACAGTATTCTCTGGAGGCACGCTGTCTGGGCTGACGTGAGTGGCAGGTTTGGACAGTGATTTCATCATCATTGATCGCACTCTGGAGAGCCGCGACTGTCCTTCTGAATCACCGTCGGGCTGGATTGTGCCCGGGAGGGGGGAGGGGCATTGTTGGCGGGCTCTCTCTCTCTGCTCGCACCCCGCGTTGGCGCTCTGAAGCGGCTCGCTGGAATCTGCAGACCAATGACGGAGAAACACAGCCAGGTGGCTTGGATCCACCCACTGGAAGCCCCTCTGGGTTGCTTCTCAGCCAGCTAGGCGTTGGCAACAGCCCCTAGCACAAAACAAACATATGGAGATATCTGCAGGTATACAGGGTGTCCAATTTCAATGGAACCATGTTGAATACATACTAATGATGGACGCATTTTTTGAAGGGTGATTTCAGAAGTTAAGAGAGAAAATTAGACTGACCAAAAATCGTAAAGTAGATGTTATGAACAAAGTCGATTTCCAATGCTTTTCTTTTTTTCAGTCTGTGTAACTCCATGTCTACACTACACCCTGTCTAATATGCACACCAATGGAATCTCTCAGTAAGGAGTAGTGAAAATTAAATCAGATCAAAAAAACAAAACAAAAATGCCCTTCCGCTATAGAGCAGTTGGTGGTAGAGAATAATAAACCAGTGGACATAAGGGCACTTAATGATATATGATACACAAAAGTTATTATGATTTTATCAATGCAATTATTGATGAGGGCTGCTTTAACAGAACTTTGAAGTATGAAAAGTTGGTTGAGATGACGCGTTCTGTGCCCTTTGATGTTAGTATCTATATAAATGTATATGTATGTGCGAGTGTCATATATATATTATTTATTTAACTAACATCTACACACACACACACACACACACACACACACGATTAAACCAACATCAAAGGCACAGAACGTGACTCCTCTCCTCGTGTATATACACACGTATGTGTAAGATACCACAGCATGTAATCCATGTAAGGATTTTTTGTCAGGCATCACTGTATCTGCTGCCCGTGCCGAATGTCATTTAACAATACAGGGAAATAATCGCAACATTGTATTGAGCAATTAGTTTGGTTCTTAACCTGCACCCCCCCCCCCTCCCCTCCCCTCCTACCTTGAAGAGGAAATGTATACTGAGAGGCATGAAATAAGGGCAGTCTCGGCGCGTGGTTTCTGATTCTGGATCCCTCCGTGTCCGTAGGGTTGAGGAGATAAGTATTAACTCAAGTAGGATAATGACAGCTCAAACCGTGACCAAAAGCATAGAAAATGGGAAAACGTCTTTCATCATTACTAAAGTGTCCTCCCGGTGACCTCAGTGGGGGAAATTACAACAGCCAGAAGTCGAAGGGAAAAATATTTTCAATTTATCTGTAAGTGGCTAAGCATTGATCCCTGGTTAAAAACAACACCAAAAAATGGACATGGGGCCTGTGTTGCTCTGGCGGAGTATCTCCTGGGCCCGACCCAGCCGAGACCACGTCTCACTCGCGGGTTTTACCTCATGGTCAATGTTGAACTCACTCCTTCTGTGGTTCAGAAAGTTGTATGTTAAAACCAATGCCAGACTTTAACTTTAGAGCCCTGTGGCACACATTATAAAGTTGTCACAGTAAGATTTCTGGTCAGCTTTAGTTGTTACGCCGTTAAAAAATGTATCATCATAATTTACCATACCATCAACTTTAAATATTATATATTAAATATTTATATATTAATTTTTTATAAGAAAATAAATTAGGCATACATTGGGAAAATTCAATTTAACTTACATTAAGCACCATAGTAGAGTAGTTAGGTAACCTAAAAGTGTGGAAGTTTAAGCTAACAATTCTGCCTGAGACGATGGAATTGAATATAATGGTATTTAATTCAGTCTTTCGTTAATAAATGATCATACAATTGAGATTCTGTTTGTGCCGATCACCTCAGCACTGAATGACGTGTGCAACAGTGGTTCCTACCTATGGTGCTGATTTATATTTCATCTTCCAGGGGTCCTCCCGCAGATGACTGGGTGAGGCTTGACGGAGGCTTGGTTAGGGCTAAATCGTTGACAACCTGCTAATCGTATTTCATAAAAAAGTGTATTTAACAGCGTTTTCTCATGAAAAAGAAAAGGTCGTTTAAAAAGGCCATTTCCCAGCCAGAATCATTTTAATTACTCGTGGTTATGTGTTTATGTCCACATTACTGGCTGTTTATTCCCTTGTTGGATCGTGATCTTGTGAACAAGATCTGCCTTCTCACCAGACCATTATCTTCTTTATTGAAGGATAGCTGGGAAAGTTTCGCAGAAACTTGGAGTCTTGGTAAGAATTTTCCCTGCAGAATACTAAATCCACATAGAACTTGTTTTAGCTGCATGTGTGTCTAATAAACTGCACTGATATGTCAGTCGTGAATCAGACTCAGTCTCCCCCCCACAGCCTCAGTTCTCTGCCTCCAGCAGCCTCAGTCCTCCTGCCTCGTCACTCACCCCAAGGAAAGAGGACAGGTTTAAAAAAACAGAAGTGAACCAAACCCCACAGTGTCCACGCTGACACATCCTCCTAAAGCCCCTTAAAATGGATTTATAGGCAAGACCCGAGTGTGTTTTATTAAATGGCAATCCTCAGAACAATTTCCCGATCCCGGGGCACGGATCGCGCCATGCACAGTCTAGCACAGGCACTGTCGCGTCGACCGCTGGTCGCTGGGTCAGCCATGGTGCTGAGAGACAAATCGTCTCTTCAGGACCGGAAGGCAGGGAACCATCGGGGTTTTCAAAACAGGTGCCCAATCCCGTTTAATCGTTTGTTAATCCAGGGAGGGACACGTTTTTCTTCCATTTTTTCGTTCAATTAATTTCATGGCCGTTGTGAGCTAATGCTGTGTTCTTAGCGACGATCAGGAAATGGTCAGCCCTGAGTCACGTTTTACTTTTTGCTGCCCACGTCCAGAACGGTCAGGCAAATTTAATTAAGGCACCACACTGATAAAATTGTGGGTTTAAGCCTTCTTTGATGTTTCAGGGATTTTACTGTCATCAGAGCACTCTCTGATGAGACCACGCTCAGAAACCACGCTAGCGTCCACCCTCATATTGTTGACGTGCAACAGGTCAACAGATTTGATTGAGTACTCGGTCAAATCAGTTTGACCGGAAATCTATTTTAATTAACTGCTTGGATGAAGAACCAGTCATCGCTTGATCACTCAACACAAAAAAGAAATGCGCTATGGGCTAACAAACAGAACACAGAACGACGGCATTTTTGAGCAAGATGAAATCCAATCTAGCTTTGCTCAGCTCCTTATTCCCAACACGTGTGACATCTGTGTTTGGGTTTTATTTAATTTTTTTAGGTCTTCTGCTGGTGCGCATCATCAGATGTTTTGCACAGACTCCGATACACTTGTCTCGTGTCAGTGTCAGTGTCAGAGTCCGCTGTAGTCAGAATAGCGTTTAGCGCCGGCTTGAAACTGCCTAGCTTCAGTCAGCGTAATGTTTCTCTTTTAAACATGGAAGGAATTTTTACTTTTATTACAGGGTATGACACATGAACCGATGCTTACTCAGCAGGAGATATATAGGAGGATATCACACCATCCTCACAGGTCTCAGGTAATGGGTTTCCATGGAGATAGACCCAGTGTTCTCATGATCGACAGAGGGTTATCATGGAGACAAATAAAATAAAAAAACGGATTTAAAAATGTTGGAGCAGTATACCTCTTTCAGATGCACTTCTCAGACACAGAAGTTACAGGATTGCAAAACCAGGATTTTAACAAGTTGCGTCTGTTCAAAACGCATTTCAACCGGACTGACACCAGCAGCTGAATTGTTTAGAAACAGTAAAGACGCCGAAACCTTTGCCTCATGTAGTCCATTCATCCCAATTTGTGAGTTATGTTCAGTCTAACCCTGGGAAAATATCATCAACTTCATCCATTTTGTCTCTGACAAGACTGTGTTTTTGGTTTGTTTGTTTTTCTCCCCCTCCTCAAACCACAGACTAATAAGGCACCCCAACTCCAGTATTCAGGCGCCGTTTTCAATAGGTGTACACATCAGAATGCGTTTGAAATATCAAAGTGACTCCCTGAACATTGGCTCTAAAGTGGAGCACTCAGAGTAAAAGCTTTCATGAACGATACTTCAATCGGGTTCGGGTCGGGGGGGTTTGGGTCCTTTATGAATCCGTGGGTTTGCATTTTGCTTTTGGGAGCGTGAAGTGTTGACAATAAGTATTTTGTGACAATAGCAGTTTGAGGAAATCATTCTTCCCAGCGTCTTCGTCTTACGTTCATTGGTATTCCAATGGCTCAATAAGAAGCTAGCTAAACGGGTAGCTAGCAAATCACTTTGGAATGAAAATAAATAAATCAATAAAAATATCTATATATACAAAACACACACCTCTCTGTCCGCTGGTTTGTTTCATCAGTTACTGTGGTGGTTAACCTGAATTGCAACAGCATAATGTTTATACCAAATGTGAAGTAAAAATAAAAACGTTCCATTGCTTTGATTCTTTGATGTTCCCGTTTAAACTAATGGCGGTATCCCCCGTTACCCACAAGTACTGCTACAACACGTATCCGGGCTTCAAACGGAGTTGTGAAGAAGGACCGGGGAAGCCCAGGCCAGGGTTTCTATACTGCTGAGCAACCAGAATTGTTCCTGAAAAAAAATCACATTATCTGCAGAGATGAGGCATGGTTTCATCTGCCCCTCACTAGGACACAAGTATCACACTGCAGCTTGTGTTCATCCAGACTAGACCTCGGGAATCCTTAAACACCTGCAGAGCTCAGCTGATCTGACACTCAGCTAATTGCTGTCAGGTATTTGTCAGAGTGTTGTCTTTATACCCATTAACGCAGAACCGTGAGAAGGCACAAAGAAACCCAGAACATAATTAATAAACAATACACCATTTACTTTTGCCAACACAATAGAACGGTTCCTGCTCTTCATATTCTAATATCTCCAGTTTGAAACTGTATGGATTGTTTATAACACCAAGCGTGGGTCCGGTTTAACTCCGAAAAACAGGTAGGCACTACCTCATGTTTGATTTTGACTCATTACACGAATAAATGAGGTTTTGTCCTCAATTTAGACAAAACTAAAAGATAAAAATGAGTCCACAGTTCAGATTTCTGTTGTATTCTGTTACTCTGAATTATTTATATTGTGCTACCACTGATGGCATTAAGTGCATCTTTTCTGCAGTTTTTATTTTTATTTTTTATTTTCCACAATGAATCCAATGAAAAACAAAACTGCATTTTTTACATTTACTTTCCATTTGCCTACCTGGCCTCAAGTTGTACATTGTTGTGTTTTGTTCATTTGCAATCCATTTAGTATTCCTGCCAATTACAGCATATATTACAATATGGATGTATATTTAATATTTTCAAAAACATGTATTTTTAAACAGGAAATAGATGTATAAATAAATAACAGCCTATTGATCTTGAAAATTGATAAAGCCTTTGATGATGTTCTAGCTCTCCCATATAGTAAGCCCTGTTTTTATTTCAGAGAAGACACAGGAAACAATAATGCCAGATTTAAATACATCGATTGATGTCTAACTGATGTGAAATAATGGCAGTACGGGGAAAAGGGCAAAAAGCCTAACTGAAATTTATCGGGACGTTTTCTAAAATAACGGATGTCACCTGCCCCATTCCAGCTAAAAATTTCACACTTGATCAACTCTTGAGGCACTAAATAATCAAGTAATTAACCCTGATACATCTCCTTTATCCCATGCACAAAAAAAACTATGATTAATGTCCATCTGATGGTATCTCGTAAAGAGAGATGGTTAAGGCCCTCTGGCAGATCACTTCACCACAAGCTCCAGAGTAACTCCGTCTCTACGTCTCTCTGGCCGACCCAGACCAAAATGACATCCCCCCCATTCCCTTTGATCCCCAGCGTGGAGAACTGCATCGGAGCAGATCAAAAGAGCCTCAGCATTAGAGGTTTGTTTCTCTTTAAGAGAAGAGTGATTGGAAGAGCTCCACTGGACAACATTATTATTTAATGCATTGCAGCAGACTGTTCACTGGCTTTTCGTTGCGCCGTGCAGATCTGAGTCTTCTAAATGTATTATTATTTCAAGCACTGGAGCAGGCTGTTCACTGGCGTTTTCTAAATGGCCACGATGAAGTCCAGCACCAAAATGAGAGCCAGATTCACCCAGACATGAAACAGGGATGGGATGCAAATATGTAACGGCTTAGGTTACCAGGCATTGTCAGAAATTGTGGACACCCCCCCCCCCCCCATTGTTACACACATGCTTAAGAGACATCTCATCAGCTGTGATTTTTAAAAGTGCAATGCCTGGCTATATTTTAAATGGAAAAAGGACATGCAATTCAGTATCTCCGCTCCTCGGACCTTCAACCATGTGAACAGAAGTCAAGTTCATTAAACATCACAATAGCTCTGATACTCAGCACAGAAAGATTTAGGGCCTGCGCTTCGAGTACAGGAGTCGACATGTTTGTTGGTGGAACATCTAGTCTAGCTGCAAGGAATTCTTAAGAAAAAAAATACATTAAAGTCATGCCTGGCGTCAACACACACCATAGGCAAGTCCAAATTTTATTCTTGGGAGATCTCTCAAAAACGTGTTGGCTGCCATTCTTTGGGGATACTAAACATGGGCGGATCCCAAAATTAATTCCCGTTTGTGTTCAAATGGTACCCAACACCAGCGCCCAACACCAGCTGTGCCACTACTTTAACCAGAAACGTCACGTCAAGCAACGTTTTCATTTTGTCTGGAGCGTTTATACGGTTCAGTTGAGATGCGATTCATTTTCACCCTCTGGAAACAGATTTGTTTTTCTGTTTTTGTTTCATGGTTCAAACTGTATTCACCCGAGAAGAGTAGAGACCAAAGTTACAGAGCCCACTTGATGTGATTCCAGGGTTACGGTGAGCACCAACATACACATAATAAAAAACAAACAAAGGTGTTTGCAGTACCCACAGTACACAGGAAATGGCAATTTCATGCCATGTGGCAGCGAGCCAACGCTTTCTCCTTGCAGTTATAAATGCAGTTACACCATTGTGCAATTACACAGAAGCGTGTTTGAGCCTTTATACAGGGGATCTCTGGCCTTCAACGTTTGGAAGAAGTTTGGAAGGTTTTTTTTATTTTATTTAGGGAAGTCTAATGTTTTTCAGGTACCCCGTGTAATTAAATAAACTTAGATACTTCTACTTCACCTTTAATTTCATCTCTGTACACGCTGGAAGAGCATGGTTGAAGTTACATTCTGTGCAGTTTCTGCCAATACCGAATCATGTGTCCATTTGTTAAGTACCCATCACGTAACAATCTAAAGCCCTTTCATGATTAACATTCTGAGCCGGCTCCTCCGTGTTGGTGACATGGGCATTCACAATCTGCTTTCAATTCCTACGTATTTGACTGGTGGCTGAAGCCAGGAGAACTAAGAAACTAACGGGTCTCCAACAGGTTTGGAAAACTTCACCGAGTGGCGTGAACACTGCAGACATTTAAGGCAACCCCTTTGCCTGTAAGACGGAATGACACATCAGTTGCCGGTGCTGAGCTGTAAGGCTGCGATTCGCTTTGTTAACGGTGAGAACGGGGGAAATGGGCCAAAACATTATTTGTTTTGCTCCAAGGTATGAAAAAAAGGCCACAGATTGAACGCTCCCCGTTATTATACTAAATTATAGACAAGAGCCTCAGGCCAACCAACTTCCCATCCAAATAAGAGTTTAATGTTCCAGGGAGTTTCCGCTTGAACTGAAGACGTAAACCATGTGTCCAGCGTTGATTCTATGCCACTGTATAGCAGACAGCCTAAGCAACGAATGATGTAAAATAGCAGTTGGTACCAAAGAGAGGTTTAGAAGGTCCAGTTTATGTCCACTTATTTGCCCCATCGGAGTCACCTCCCTTATAGAGTCTGAATAATATGCCAGTTCTCCCCCCCGTCCGTCTGTCTCACAAGCCACCGTTGAAAGATCATGAATGAAAGATCGGCTAATCTTGTTCAAGCGGCTTCATTTCTCTCCCCAAACTGAGGGTTTTTAAAAGGCAGTCCCCGCCTTCCCCCTCTGACGTCACAATCAGGAACAGGTGTTGGTTCTTTTCTCATTCCCAGCCCTAAGCCACTCTGCTACTTATTTGCAATGATGTACAAACGTTTTCACTCGCTAGCACAAACCTCATGATCCGCACAAGGAAAGCCAACGCGGTCCACCAAGATACCCATGCCCAGATACCTGCAGGTTTAGGTGCCCGCAGGATGGGACAGGGTCACTCAGGAGGTTCAGCATCAGATCGGAGGGTGGAGACTTGCTACTGACAGTTCTGTCTCATTTTGGCTTTTTGACTATGGCCAAGATTAAGCCTCTGGGTCACAGTTGCCAAATGACACGACTGCTATTGAAAACTGCCAGGGTCATTACCATTACCAACTACAGCTTCTCTGCCCCGTATGCCTTAGGGGGCGATTAGGTTTTAACTCTTAATGAGCCTTTGTGTAGAGTCGATGAATCAGCAAAACCTTACCAGCAGCAATTTTCCTTACTCAAGCAAAAACATTTAATTTACAATGTATGTATGACTGAACCATCTGTAGATAGAGAATTTTAATGCTAGGTCTGTGACGTTAAATGTTTTATCACTGCTATCAAATGAGACAAAATACGTCTACATTATGTATAATTTAGTACAAGATTTGAAAACATAAAACATAAAACATGAATAAGATATGATTGCTTGTCAAGAATAATTACCTCTAGTGAAGAGAGCAATCAGAGACATATATTTATTTATTTTTATTTATTATTTTTTTTTTGTTTACAAAGCGAATAATTGGTTTTGAACACTAGTAACCATCTGGGGGGCCTCACAATGTATAATCAGTGGCATAACATGTGGTAGTCGTTAGCAATTAGCTTGCTCACATTTGTTTTTGCCATTGACTATGTTTTTAAAACCAGTGAGCTGTCCCATTTTTAAAACAGCTGTGAATGTTACGTCATCGTTTGAAATCAAAAGTGGCCAGGCATCAATCAATCAATCTTATTTTTATACAGCGCTTTTCACATGTTGCCATGTCACAAAGACGCTTTACATTCAGAAAAATACAGTATGTCCCAGGCCTGACCCCCCCAAAAGCACGCCAGTGGCAACAGTGGCAAGGAAAAACTCGCTAGGCTGGCAGGAAGAAACCTTGAGAGAAACCCGGCTTTGTCCTCTGCTGGCCGGCACTTATGGGGTTTGTTCCCGATCTTAACTTTGGGCACCAGAAGGACTCCCTCACCGTTCCCCCACATGGCCGGATATCAAGACGCCCGACAGAAGGACATTTTTTCTACCGCACAATAAGGGTCACTTTGTTTAATATGATTGACAGCCGTGGCTGAAAGCGTTTAGTGAACCTCAGAAACAAAAAGAACACGTGAATTAAACGACCCCCTAAAGGATGCGATTTTGCAGGTCTAACGAGACATTAAAGACTTCAATTCCCTGTGTATCAATGTGCTCAAAATTGGCATGCAAATTAAACTGCCGTTAAGGAAAGGCCCACTAAAAACGTTAAATCAAAAAAAGCATGGCAACTTATTTGAGACTGAATAATTAACATGCAAAACTCCGAGACCTGCAGAATAAATGACTCCCCTCCAGCGAAGACTGCCTCTTTTTTTCCCACAGCAGTCAGCATCAAGCTAGGCAATTGTTCCACATGCCAGTCAGACTTTGGGAGAATAATAAATGATGTATTGGAGGAAAAATGTATAATCAAGATGAATCATCCTCGTTCTCTAACCAACGTCTTACTTCTCCCCCCCGTGTGTGTGTGTGTGTGTGTGTGTTTTTGTTTTTTTTAACCTGGCACAGAGATAAAGCATAAATTCTTCATCCGATTAAATCACAAATTACCTTTCTGTTAGCTTAAATGCTTACTGAACGAGACAGGACGTTGATGCATGAAAGCTGGCTTATAAATTAGTTCTCAAAAATAGCATGCACTGGTTTTGCAATTTTGACAGCACTTGTAAAACATACTTTTTTTAATTAAACCCGAAATGGGACATAACGCAATAGAACAACATCATTATTGTAAAATAACAATGAACTCAATAATGATTTATGGCATGCAGTCCCACAATATGGCTGAGATCTATAAGGGGGGGAAAAATATCCTGACTATTACAATTGTGACCCCCTGAAATGAGCCATCTATTATGGGATGGTTGTAAAGCATTGTCCCAAGGTTGGAAGGTGGGTAATGAATTCTGTGTGCAGTTGCAGCCTTTAAAAGAGGATACCTCAGGATTATACAATATCTCCCATGGCCATGGTAATGACTGAACGGACAACAGAGTTTACACGTCCACA
>JAOYSI010013350.1:0-17373 GCA_025775065.1 Hiodon alosoides | reverse complement strand
ATGTTTCCTCAGACCTGTGGTCGAGCCCCTATTCTTAGCAGCCAAAACAGACATTTGTCAATTCACACGCTTCAAAGAGTGCCCCTCCCTCTCTCTCTCCCTCTCTCTGCCTGGACCGCTCATTCCTCTTTAACTCAAGTGCACAGCGCCTTCACATCATTACAGAGTGGGGTTATGAGTTACCCAGTGGCCGTCTGCCTGGGAGTAGTGTCACACAGAATTATCTTTGTTTACTAAATCCTCTCAGAGCTTGCTGGCCTCCCCCGCTCTGCGCTTCCACGCACACCGGCGTCGGGGTAAATATTTCCGAGAGTTCCCTTTGACGGCGAGGACTTCCATTACATGAAAAATTCATCACTCTGGGAGACTCCTGTGAGGGCAAGTGCAGGATTTTTACTCCCTTTTGATTGGACGCCATGATTTTTTCATGAGCAGCAGCAGTCCTTTTGAATTACAGTCAGCCCTGTGGCCTGGCGACAGACACGAAATCCCGTCCCCTTTCACCACCGGGACCGTCCCGCGCACGAAAGGGAAACTTGGGCTGCCCTTCAGTCATTTACTCAGAGGCCAGCAATAAGTCCTTTCGCCAAAGCCTCTGGGCGAAGCAAGGGCAGCTTTCAATTTACGGCTTGTTGCAATGCCCCACTTAATGCTCGGCAACAGAAACGTTGATTTGTTTCGCGACTAAATTTACCCGCTAAAAACACTGAGCGAGGTAATCGGCTCACTTCACTCTCAGGTAATGTAGGCCGGTTTGGGAGCATTACTGGAGTTGTATGATATGAATAAAATATGCCCCTGTTGTGCACAAGCCAACATTTAGTAATCTGTGTGCCTGTCCATATAAATGCCTTAACCATTTCCAAGAGACTGAAAAGGAAATGACACAGAAACAAATCAAACACATTCCTGAAAGATTAAAATGCCAAACACAGGTAGCGAGTGGATTTCTGAGTCGTTAGATTCACCAACTGCGAAAACGCTCCCAACCCCCAAATCTGTAACATGGAACAGCAGGGTAAGGAAGGGTCACATGGACACACCATTATGGCAGTTTTTAATGACCTGTATGTGGAGCAAAGTGGCCTTAAAGGGGTGATCCAATGAAAATACTAGATTTGCCGTCTATTGCCTTTAGAACCGCTGACATGGTTACTTCACACAAGGTAATCCCACACAGAGGGTTGTTTTAAAGGTTCCAGCGAAGACTGGAGACATGCTCTCCACAGTTAATGTTAAAATTCGAGAGATTTTTTTATCAATTTCATGTTGATTTTTGAAATTTAAAAAGCACTTGGAAGAGCTAAACAGTAAGTATAACTATGCAAAAGTGTTGGTTCTGAACTGAACCATGAACCCTTCCGTCATCGTGGAGTTTTAGCTGCTGGGGATTATGCACCTCAACTAATGTCACATGGTAAAAGGTTGTCGTCGCTAATTTTGTTATTTAAGATAGACTCTTCAGCTTTTTCTGTCACAATGCTGTGACACGATCTCTCGCAACAGACGTGAAGTCGCGTTCCTGCGCAGGGTGGGTGCACGGTTTAGCCGTTTCCTGGTGGAAAATAATCTGGCAGAAATCTGGCAGGGCAACGGGTGTGCGCTTACCAGCAACAGGGTGTCAACAGTTATTTAGCTCGTCGCGACGTCAAACGCATTCTGTTCGCAATCAAAGTCAAAGGCTGAGAGAACACTGGCTCACACATTTTAGCTGAAATGTTCCCAAAACGTGTCTGTTGGATTTGATTCCAGGCTTATTTGGTTTATTGCTGTGTATCTGTAATATCTCTTAAGTTCACGGGGTTGATCAGTGGGAAGAATTATAACGACGCAACACAGGTTTGTGTTTGCCGTCTCAATGGACTGAAGTGGTAGGTGGGGTTGCTACAAGTCTCTAGCTGGTTAATAATAATTGGTAAATTGGTGACTGCAAACGTCGGAAGAACCATGTGAGGAAAATGAGTCAGCTTTAATGTAGGCGAATTTGACAGTTACCAGCTGCGACTTGGTTTCTTGTCTGCGAGTGACAACGAGTCACACCGTGAAAGGCGTGGCGCGCCAGAGCACACACCGCCTGGCGTCCGGAAACAGCTAATCGCGCTATGCGGGTCTTCACGTGGGCGCCGCACCTCGCGGCTCGTGAACCTCGCAAGCTGACGCACCGAACCCACTTTGGCGCGGGAAGCTTGGGACGGGGAAGAGAAACAGAAGTTGTATTAATGACTTTCCTCAGGCTAATGAGGACCCTAATTGCCTTTTTCAGCTTTCTAATGCTGTTACTGATGGTGATTTTGACGGCCCTGTTGGGGCAATCAACAGCATTCTGGAATAGAAGGCGTAGAAGTGTTTTCCCGCGGATTCGAAGTTCTCAACAAATCTACGTCTTAAAACGCAATTAGGATTTACAATAACAGTGACATGCTAAATAATTACTTGCATTCAGGGTTAATAATATGTGTTAAAATAATCAAAATATGCACACGCACACTTTCTGTCCGAGCTGTTTCCGAGCTGGGAAAACCACTCGCGCTTAAATTATGACGTTATGTTTATAAAGCTTTTGCTGAGGTGACTAAAGCGGTCTCTGCAGTCATTTTGCTCTGAGACACGAACCGCATCCACAGACTTAAATTACAGCCCTAATTATAGGTATTTGCCTGAGGCTCACCAACTGTCCACTCAAATAGAAGTCTAGTCTTCCATTAGAATGAGGTGCCCTTCGTATGGATCACACGGTCTGGATTGTTTTAAGAATTCGCATTAAAAAAAATTCCTCAACAAACCGTTTATGTGTGAGACTTAAGGGGGGAGCGGGTTATTTTATAAGAATACAATATATGAGGTACATTACATATTCAATGGGATAGAGTGGATGCAGGATACACCAGTAACATGGTAACAGATTTTAGACCAGACAAAATCAAGTTTGCCCTATATCAGCCAGACAGGAGAATTTATTCTTCATCAAAAAAAGCATCCAATGAATTCCCAAAGCCGAAAAAAGCGATGGTGGTGAATTAGCTGTTAGAATGCACAGAGAAACAGGCGTGCTTTAAAAGTTGCTCGAAACAGCTATTTTTTCCTTGTCCAATTAAATGAAAAGCAGCAATTAGGGTGTCTACAGAAAGATTCTTAACTTGCAGGAAGAAACGTTTCTCCTAATCATTAACCTTGCATTTGCGTTCCAAGAATCACAGAAGACAGAAGGCCAAGCAGACAGCATGAAATCTTAATCATTCTGCTGCATCACGCCAGTACAGTCCGTTCAGGGGAACCAATCCATATAAACACAATTCATTGGGAAAATATTGATTTCAACAACCCATGTCATCCCTTCCCAAGTAGGGAATTCGGGGCTAAAATATGGGACCAGTCAAATCAGTATGTGCCACGGAAATGTGGAAACTTCCTGGCGAACCCGAGACATTTGAGGATCGCCGTCATGTTCAGCGCGTTCACCGTCAAGTCGATCATTGTGACATCACCGTCCAGCACCCGAAGGCAGTGTGCAACTCATACTTTACAGGTGGAGGTATAGAATAACCAAAGGTTACCAACTCCACATGAACACCTGAGTATTCATACATCCGTCTGCGATCACACTCTAATGAAATAGAACTCGGGTGCAGTTGTAGACAGCTGCCGAGAAGGCGAAGAAACACTTTGAAAGAAAAGCTGACAGGGGAACATTAAAATATTATTTTCTCTAAAACTTTCTCTTTCCTCCCAACCCTTAGAGGATTTTTATTTTTTTTCCTGTACATAAACAGGTTTGACATCTGCAGTCTTCCTATGCTTTGGGTCTGGGCAAAGCTTATACAACAGCACAGCCATTCTCTCACTGAATCAGAAATCGATGTACACCCAACAGAGTTTTCTTCCGACTGTAGACATCGCAAAACCTGAGCTCAATCAGTAGTATAGAATTGTCTGTCTGGAATTAGAAGAACACAATATTAACCTTACAAACAGACTCCTCATAGCTCCCTCTCTAATCCTCCCCCTTATGAAGGAGCTTGATTGAGACGTTACTGGTCCTTCGCTGGGCTCTGTGGGGTAATCCGAGGACAGCCTTTACTCCTGCTGGGCGCCGCCTTTGTCTGCAACCTCAGAGGACAGCAGCTGAGAGGCCAGCCTTTGGCTTCTTCCCCCGATCTGGCTGCAGACACACCGACATCTCCCACAGGCGGGATTACAGGACATCACTGGAGTGCCCCAGCTCCTCTCCTCAGGCCGAATCTGAGAAGATAAAACTAGCCCCACGACCTGCAAGGCACTTTCCGTTGCTTTTCAGTTAATCAGGCACAGAGGCTCGCATTTGGGTATTACAGCAAACCTGGATAGCGTCACATTAGATTCCACAGTGTCTCCTGTCTGTGCCATAAATGTTTCGGCTAGGAGTATCCTTTGTCTAATCGGAGATAATTTGTCTGCGGTTTCTGACCCGTCTAAGGCTAACAAATTTAGTCTTTATGGGGGACTGAGAGACCCATATTTCATGGGTCATCAGCTAGCCACTGAGGTCTGATACAGGCTAATGTCTTCTCCCATTATTCTGCCTCCCTGCCACCAATCCTTCAGATCAAATGCAGATCAATGTGATTTTGAAGGTCTTGCTACAACCAAGGCGTACAATGATGTTCCACACTTATGATAAAAGCCATCAGCCCTTCTCACCCCTGTCCGCCATGCCAAATGCTGTACAATTTATATTCTTAAAAATCCCTGCTCTGTAGTACCGTTTTTATAGATCGTCCAAACACCAACCATACAACGAATTCTAGCCCACGACTGACTTCTGAATAACGGTGTTTCAGTTTCTATCCTGAGATATATTAATGAAGGCATTCTACAAAAATTTGGAACCAGGGTATGCCCATCAGCTGGTCAGCACATTGAAATAATATTGAACATGGGTGCTCAAGACGAATTTTGGATTTCATTTTTATGAAAACGTATTTATTGGTTTTGTTTTTGAAAGCAGTTATGTAGTTTATTTATGACAACGGTCTAATTGAATTTCCATACGCTTTAATCTCCACGGAGAGGCTTCTGTTTAATATCGTGAAATGGGTTTTTCCTCAATTTACCAACATACATTATGAACAGTGCTATCAAGGGAAATTATTTATTAGTGTAGGAAGAGTTTGTTTTTTTTTCCCGCAGATAAACAGCACAAAGAAACAAACAAAAAGATTCAAAACGCGTATATTACCGGGTGAATTGAAGCAGAGAGAGCAGATGTTGTATTATTGTAATCTTGATACTTCGGTCTGCATGGTTTGCCTTACATTTATTGTGGAAATCAGTAAAAAAATTATCTTTGGTTTAAATGTGAAAAACTTCACAGATCTAGAGGCTAAGTCTTTGTTAAGCTCTTGCCATTCACATTCTGACACGCTATGACCATTATAGTTAACAATTAATCATTAATTATTTAACATGGATAAGAGTTCAATTTTACATCAACGCTGTTTACAGGACCATGAAGATTATATCATTAAACTCATGAAAGAAAAAAATGTTATAATCTATACATTTCATGGAAATGAGAGCCTATTTACGTCATTTAAAACCTCTAACCATGAGATAATTAAATTAATGGGAAAACACCTCAGTTTGGCAGGTTATATCGCAAGCAATTATTAGCAAAATTCGAGCGCGGGTTCGAAGTCTCATTAGGATTTTACCATTTCCCGTGTTGGACACGGGCACGTTTCAGGCCACATTGCTCCTTGTTGGAATGACTGTATTTGTGTGTGAGGTGTCCTGTTTAATGGGCTTACAGTCATATTCCCCCGGAGACAAGAAAGTGAACTTGATTAAGGTGCCTACGAAATCAAAGAAAACAGAAAGGCATTTTGTGTAAGCAAATTAACAAAGACCCGTTTAGCCACACATTTTTTTATTTATTGTCACGAACAGATGTTGTTCACATTTGTATTAATGAAACAAGTTTCCTGCTAATGTGGGTGTTTTCACTTGAGGAAGCTGATGCCATCGTGTTAATGGATGTGTCCCTTTTAAGACAGCCTGTAAATGAATTCACAGGCCAAATAAGTTTTTTTTTTTTTTTTTTTTTTTTAAAGAAACAGCGCATGAAAGTGACATGGTAATGCTCACAAGTCATTTCTTTATTTATCCCCATGGTGATTCTATCTGGACACTCCTTATTAGGGGCATAGGAATGATATCTCGCACATTTAGCATTTATTTTTCACATACCAATTTACTATTATTACATTTGATTGATATACACCGAGTGAAAAAAAAAATTACATAATAAATTGGGCTACTATTATGTCATTTTTCTGGAGTACTTTCGACTGCCTCTGTGACCAGGGAGGAAAAACAGGCACTGGGTTTTCAGGGGTTTTCCCCCCTCTGGATGCAATCTGGTCAGCACTTTGTGACAAATTCCATAACAATTCAGTTTGAACGATGTAAACAAACTATTTTAACAATAGCGCGTTGCTTCGACCAAGGGTTCCCAGACTGAGGGTGCATGCTCTCCCTTAAGTACGATCATCGTGTCTGTATTTCTCTATTCTATAGAACCCAGAGAACATAGGGCCCTCTTGGAGAAACCTAGAACTCAGTGTCTCAGTTCCCAAGTAATGGCCACAGGTGTGCGTTTTTCGTCTTTTATCTTGCGGACCTCCACCTGCCTCCGACCTCGTCCTCAAACAATCAATACTCGCCGTAACGCATTTCTTCTCCTGAACTCCTGCCCCGATGGCATTTGTCTGCTCTGTAATCTGGAACAATTCCTCTTTTGGACACGGATGTCACATGTAGCCCCTCACTCACCCAGACCAAGCCTGAGAGATTTAATGACAACATTTCTCAAATGTTTATTCTCATTTTTTTATTTGCACGTTTGAAAAACACCAACAGGATGAAATATAAAACATAAGTAACCCGCTGATCAGCACTGAAGCATGATTGGATATATTTGCGTTAAATCAACCATATAAACTCAAAAAAAGCAAACACATAGCTTCTCCTGTGCTGGTAGTTTTAAGTGCTGTCCGTGGTGCTGAAAGTACAGCGCGGCCTATAGATTTGGTGCGCTCTTCATCTCCCAGGGGCAAACCCGTGCTCGCCCCTGCACTGTACCACAAATGTTCAACATCGCCGTTTCAGCTGACACCGTTCTTTAACAGAATTCAGAAGCGTAGATTTGTAGAAAGTTTAAGTAAAGTTTAGTTGTTTTTACAGTCCTTGAGAAATATTGAATGCCGTAATGAAACCTAGACTTTGTTCGAGCAGGCAAAAGTCAATTAAGCCAGTATATACTACAGACCAACCACAACATCTTGAGTCTTCCCCTGGAAGATAAAAGGTACTGTGGCAAGTTGAGAATGCATGGGAAATATTCCACACGCTTTGTCAATATCTTAATAATTCTTTGTTACAGGTCGGTGCAGGACTACAGCCAGTGAAGTGACTGCCGTCTTGACCACCTGGGTTACTGGCACAGAAGATGTCTGCAAAACGAGATCTACTGTATTTGTTCTTCGCAATCCTCTCACTGTGGCTGGGCCGCAGATTAAACTCCACGCTCCATTGGACGCTGGGAGGGTTCCACGAGAAAAATCAGGGTGTCAGGATTGCTTAATCCCAGACCAGAGACTCATCTCCAGGACCTGTGCACAATTACGTCTTTTTTAATGATTTCACACCAGCTCATTAGGGAAGAAGACTCCGCGTAGAGCTCAGAACGTAATCATATTTAATGCGCACAGGGTCCGGCCTAATTCCACCATCCCCAGGTGTCTGTTCAAAGTGGGGTCTCAAACTACAAACACTAAATTATAAGTCAATTGTGCGTTGTTCTCTTATCATACAATAATGCATTATTATGACTGTGCTAATGTGTGTGCACGGCTTTGTCTGCTTAAGAATTGTCACTTACGGCTGTCCCTGCGCTCTCCGCTAAATGCCAAAATTGGGAGCCACTTGCTCTTAGCTGGTTTGCACCCTGTCAAACTGTCATTGTGTTCTCACACCCACCTGAAAAACTGATAATTTGTACAGGCTCTATACTTATAAGAAAATGGAAAATTTGATGTATTTTAGTGCATTCCACCAGACAAATAATCTAAACTAAAGGGAACAGCAGATATATACTTTTTTTTTTTTTAAATAGAAAACTTGCTTCAAATTAGTGAAGCAAAAAAGTGAAATGGAGGCTTTTATCTTTCGTCATTGAATAGCCAGGACGGGCTCTACGACCACCGTTATTAAACTAAAAGCAGGCACACAAACAAACAGATTCCCTTTTACAACAAGGGGCTCGCTATAAACTCTATCCACATACACAATGCTGCGCCTCTCAAAGTTATTTTTTTATTTTCTTCCTGGTATCGTCTCGTGGTACCGATTTGTAATCTGCCGCATTGTCTTGGGAAAAAAAAAAAAAAGGAAGAAAATACATTTATTATCTAATAAAATAAAAAAAAGTTCCCCGGTAGAAAACAACCATTGATTTAGTTCGCATGGGCACCGCGCGCTCTTTGAAATCAAATAGTATTTTTTCTGAACATGGTCAAATTCCGAAGACGTTTTTGGATTCTAATTGGGGTTTTGTTTATTGATCTACGTTTGTGAAGATTCGTCAATGGCATTACGCTCTTTAAAATGTAGATATTTCTATACTAACAAGGATGTGAACATCTGCATAAACACTTACAAATCTCTCAAAGGGTATAGCCGTGATCATTGCCTGAGGGCATATGGGAATTGACATCTAACGATAAGGTTTTTTTTTTTATGTTTGTTTGTGTTCTGATAGGAACCATACCTTGCTCGTACCGTTCTTTATTTTTGATGATTCTAACCAATTTATCAAACTCTAAAGTAATTCAGACCCCGGGATTAACGCGAGCTCCCGTAATGTTGGTCTGAGTTCATTCCTCCCTATTGCCGTGAGTGGATATCTATTTCGTAATGGGATTTTATGTATTTCCGTACGTACGGCATCTCTGAGCCTTTAGTGGTACATCTGGAGCCTGGAGTTCGCTACTTGATGTCTCACTAACCAGCCCACCTAAAATAGCTTCGGGATAATTGAGCTATGCGCCTTTGAACAGAAACAAAAAGGACAAATGCACCGTTTAAAAAAAAAAAAACAGTCGAGCTGAAAAAAGCCAAGCCTATTCCCACTCGCTCGGCACCGGCGCTCGCGGCATCCATCAACAAGCGCCAATGATCTGTATTCGGACCTGCAAAATCCGTAACGGGGCTCAGTTAGCGCTCGGCCATCCGCCTTTACAGACCCCAGTCTCTCGAGAGGCTATGTTTGGTACATTATTGGTAACGACTTTGAAATACATATTTATAATGACCAAATATCACTCGACATTGAACCATGATGCAAATTGCCTGTAGGACAGTTTGGGGGAGAGAAGGCTTCTGTTCCGTAAAAATCTTAAGGGCGAGCTTGTTACAGAAAAGTTAACAAGAAAATAGTTTCAGGAAATACTGCCAACAATACTGATTTTTGTCAAAGCGTTTACTTTTCATTATCATGGTAATATAAAGAAAAGTATCTATGCATATATCTGCGCAGTCGCGTTGATGACGTTTCCTGGAATCCTTCACCACACCTCAATTGTTTCATCAACTAAGTTAATGTTATGCAGATGCATTTCCCTTGTCTATTTTGACATTTTCATGTTTTTCTTCAAAACAGAACGAACACAGTTCTACAAGAACATACGCACCTTTGACAGTTACGTGCGAATCGTACAGTTTGCAAGCAAGGTATGAAAACAAATAGCTGATGATTGGAAGACAAGTGTCAAATTGTCATCGGTTATGAATCCGTGCCTTCCCACGGGTATTAGATCGAAATGGCCACTGATAACAGATTTCCTGAAACTAAGCATTACTCAAAATTTTCCTAGAAAACCAGAACATTGTACCATTTAAAAGTAAAAAAGTATTAAAAGTACAAAATTATCCCTCCAAAAAAAAAAAAACATTTCCATTAGGTGGAAATAGCAGTATAGGCCATCTCTGAAACATAAATCTGAAACGCGTAAATTAAAGGTATTTAGTGTTGTGGGCTCCTAGACGAACCAGAATGTAACATTTGTACAGCAAAATACCGGTGGTGCAATAACAGTAAACAACATTTTTTAAAAGTGTTTATTTATGAGATCTAATTAAAATGCAAGCCAGTTTTTTTAAATACATAGTTTGTTTTTTTTTTATCCCGAGTGCACCAGTGTTAGATCGAAGTCCGCTGCCATCGAATTTCAAAGCATTAATACACCGACGCAAGAATTAAATATAGTCATGTCTGATCTACTTCTTACTGAATGAGCGAAGGTCATTGAAACGACAACACTTGACTCGCCGGGACACCATCGTACGACTGTTGTATATACTTCAGAAGCATTGATAGTTACCGACGACCTGTCAAAGGTAAGAAAGGAAGCCACGTGAGCCTCTTGGGAATTTTCGTAAGCGGGGGGTAACTTAAAACAGATCAAGAACGCAGTGTTATTGAAAGCATAAATAGTGAAGCTAATACGAATTTATTTTCGCATAACCTCAGAGTTTGAATTTAGTTCGGTTAATGTATCGTTGGATTCCGACGGATAGACTTTTCTTCGCGTCGTATCTCAAAGCAGCAGTGTGCAGTAATTGAACGATCTTTTGCTCTGTCAGCTAACTCCCTCTAGTGCCGAACTTTCAGTACCATACTGATAAAACTGGTCTGTCGGAGATTTACCTCCGAAATTCTCTTCGTTTGTTGCTCCCTAGTTTGGATGGAGCTGCGCTGCGCTGCGCGTACTGGTTACAGCGACTGATCCTCTATTCATAACTCAGAGGCATCCTTACGGCTGGATCGTGCACGCTCGTTGAATTTACGAAAAAAAAAACAAACAAACAAAAAAAAAAAAACAATTATTTCCAAAGAGAAACGGGATGCTACAAATCATTCATCGAGGATTAAATCTGAAGAAAACAAGATTAATATGCATATGTTAAGTGCGGCCAGAGTTGTGTCCTATCAAAGGTTATGGTGACATTTCCTTTCATGAAATTGTTTTGATGGAATAATTTCGCGTTACTAACACTACTATAAATACTATTGAGACAACTTTATGACGCGCAGTTACATTTCGATTAATCGGGGCATTACAATGAATATAAACCGCCGTTGAGCTGGTTGAGTGAGACCAGTCTATGCAGATGCAGGGTAAAATGTCTACATAAAACAAATAGAAATAAAAAAATAAAAATAAACTTGGAAGGATATAAAAAAAAATAAAAAGCATTTAAGGAAATAACGTGGATGCTTCTCCATTCCATTGCCGAAGGATTTTCTGATTTTAAAGATGAGTTTTGGTGTCAAACTGTGCCTCATTTTCATCTTGCCTAAGGCGATCTTCGCAGACTTCAGTCATAGTAATCAAGGTAAGCCACCGTTTCCCCTCCCCTCCGCCTCGAGTGCCATCCCGAAAGAAAGTTCATATGCAGCACACATTACTGTTAATTACGTAAATATTACGACTTCAACAAATGTTTATAGTTGAGTAATTCAATACTGTAACATTAAATAGTCTATATTACTGAAATTCCCTTCTTTCGCAATTGCTTTAATGTTCTCGGCTTCTTTACTGCCGTTCTGATAAGGTCTTTGGTTTGATGTTTACGTTATACAATAGGCGTACAAACAGTTAATTGTTATGCGCCGGAACTCAAGAAGGGAAAACGGAGAGCAAACCACATTAATTGGATTTAAAATAAATAAACAGGGATATCCGTGTAAACAAATCCGTGTGGGGGCTCTGGACAACCGTATCTAATACATAATTCACTTTTTATTGTAAACAATGTATTAACTTTTTAAAGTACGGGCAGTGCTTTTATTGTAAATTATTAAAATATTAAGAACAAAACGCCGGGGTTAAAAAAATACTGTTTTGGTCAGTTGAATGAAACCAAAGTAAAAAAGAAAACAATACAAAAGAGTGGATAAATAAATATGTAAACAAGTCCAGCTTGCCCAGAATGCAGCAGTGCAGAGTTGCAGAGTTAACTCTGGGCAAAAGAAAAAATGTTAGTGTTAAATGCCCCAGAGGGCCAACTTTGATGCCCACGCATCTACATGGAATCATGATTATTTAACCTGATCAATCCCAGTCACCTTCCCTGAAAGTAAATCAATAATTCAGCGTTCACTAATACCACCGTTAGGGAAGTATACGTTTGTGCGTCAGTCTGAGTTTGTGTCTGTGTGCGTGCGTTTTACTGCACATGCAGCAAAACAGCCTGATTTACCGAAGTAAAAGCATAACGTGGACAACAGCAGTATGAAAATATTGGATATAACTAGGATGTATTGTGGTTTCAGACTAATGGAGGGAGAGAGACAAACCAGGCAAAGATTGCAGATATTATTTCCGAAACCACATTAATGGGTTGAAGACGTGTGGATTCCGTCAACAAAATGTGTGTCAACCATACTTGTAATATTACTTTAAACCTCTATCATCATTTCCCCAGCAGCTTAGCCTTGCAGAAAACACAAACACTTATTAGAGATCACTTAGGCAATTAAAGGGAAACAACTGCATTTTTATAATGGTTTTTGGTTCTGTTTAGAGATTCATTGTCCTGTAGTCTTTTTCAGTGACTTTTCAGAGTGCTTGCCTTTAACCCTCCAGTGTGTAGTTTTATAACCGCTGGCCTTACTAGCCTTTAACCCACTAGTCTTACTAGCATAAGTAAGATTTGACACAAACTGGATTTGTATCATTGCATGGCATATTCTCACGATTATGCGTTCCCTTGATTCAATGGCGTTTTCCACTCTTTTACAACATTGAATCTCTATGCTCAGTGGCACGTTGGCCAACAAACCAACCTCCTCCCATATTCAGAATCTAGAACTAGTTCCAAAGAGCCTTTAATATTGACGTTTGTTGTCAGAACGACGAATGGACTCTCGATGTCTGTCATTAGTTCATATGGAGTCATTTTGTGAGCCAATATTACTGTGTTTTACACATTATTGTCGAGACCAGCCATTTCTGGGCTCACATTGGGATGCTACATATAGTATCTGGTGACAGAAATTGCTATTCCTTCATCACCAGTAATGCACAAACTCAAATGCTTCAGGCAACAGAAAGTGCTCAAACAACCGTACTGTCATAGGACTAATCTGATGAGACTAAACAGGGACAGGAATTGGAGTATTTGGGCTGTGTATTGAAACGATTGAGAAGAAAGTCGTTTAAAGACGATTACGCTTTACGTGTCGGATCTGTTCGCGTTCTGCAACACAGGACACCATAAACGCTCCCATTGGACAAAACATGGTAACCCCCCCCCCCCCATTCCTTCCGTCCTTTAAAGCTATTCTTCCGTTCAACTGGCAACTTTTCTGCCTGCGTTTCTAAATGGATTTCTAGGTTGTATATATATATTTTTAAATCTGAATTTCACGGCTGAAAGTGGGTTAGGTGTCACGTTTGAAGTGAGAGATAAGAGACAGCCTTTCTGGTCTTTCCCCCTGTGTTCTGTTGGGATAGAGCAGGACAAATACTCAAATTCCTTTTTAATTGAACTTATTATGTCAGAAATATTGCATATGAACAATGCTTTGATCCAAACCATTAGTGAAGTAGTTTTCCAGCTGGGACCCTTTGGATAAGATGCTAATCCCTGACGGAATCACTGTGACGTGATGCGTACTTTAAAAACAAATAGACCAGACCAAGGCTCAGAAATAACCTCCACGCAATGTCTCCTTGCGATCATTTTTTAAATACAGTACTAAGACTTTGTGAGAAATCTCCCGTCAGACCGGATTCCTTTTAGGCACCCAAAACCCACTGAAGTAAAATAAAATAAATAAATAAATAAACAAACTTGCAAAGGGGTAGAAAGTTTCAGTTTACCAAGCAGCTTCAGTTTACCAAGCCCCAGATATGAATTGGGTGGACAAAACTTGTCATAATCTTAAAATTTAGATTCTTATCAAAGTGAACGAAGGGGTGTGGCTGCGGAAGTTGTAGACACTTACTTTAAATAAATGCCTGTCTGAAAACGTGGTCTTCAGTCTGGTGACATCCTCTATGGCTTAATCAGAATGACGTTGTGTTAATTTCAACCTTATACGCTATAAGCTCATCGCGCTTGTCCGTTTTGCTTAGCATCTTATGTCCTCCTCTCATTAAATAAAAAAAGCTGTTAAATACAAAGCACAATTAGCGGGGTGCCAGATTTTTGATTTTAGCCCAGTGGTTATCTCTTTGAACCATTTGATAGCAGCCTGCGTTTACTGTTCCACGCACACTGAAAGTGATTGGTCTACCTAACAAAGGGAGTAGGGACAGCGTGAGATTTAAATTAATCTCTGCATAGTTACAGAACATTGTCAGCCATCATGCATCTGTGTCATTAACCAGTGAAGCTGTTGGTTTTGGTAAACAGCATTTTACAAACACTTAGACATCAACTTTTAAAGGAATGCTACGGAGTTTAGCAGCAGCAAGGATGCAGAGTTCCTGACACATCTTCTGTGTCATCAGGCAGTTTAGTATAATCATTTTTCAGTTCAAAATTTTGTATACATTACATACTAAAGGTTCTTTCTAGAAAACATCAGAATAAAATTTGAACTGCATATATGAGTATCGCAACAGCTTTCACATTCATTGCAGTTTTAATAACCTCATATTACATCACCAGCCAGCTCACACAGACATATGCACGGGAATAACCTATCCCACAGAGATACCAGCTCATAATCTGTCGTCTGCACATTCTAATGAGGGGGAAATTCTGTATTCTGATTTAACTTTGGAGGACATATGCCTGGAGTTATTTTTTTTTATTTTATTTATTGGATCCCTTAAGGGTCAATGTATATCCAAGCTGCAATCTCCTTTTGGCGTTTTCCAGTGATACCTTTGGCTATGGTCTGGCTTTAACCTCAACACCTCCTCCCGAAAATGTTTAGTTCCCAGCTTAACGCTTTAGACAATCCGAGTGATTTAGTTCAAACGCTTGGTGACATTACAATTACAAAACGGCCATATATGATTTTTTTAAAGAAACGCAATTTAACCAGGGCCCTCAATGTCTCTTCATTTGGTTACAAAATAGCATTTACTGGTTTAGTATAGTTTATAAACCAAAAAAAACTAAGTAATTTTGTGTACTTTGTGACTACATTGGAAATGTTTGTAGGGTATGTTACTCCCTCCAGATCTTATACGCTGTCCTTTAGCATAAAGAAAGCCAAACCACTAGAAATGAGGTTTAAACAGGGTAAAACCTGTGTGCTAAACTAAACAAGTATCCCTAACTAACTGGCCAGGCAGCTAAGCTGCTTACCAGCCCAAAACACTAGAACTTCCCACCCCCCACTTTCCTTCCCAGCTCTGATCTCACTCTCCTCAATGAGTCATTTGACTCGGCCCTTTTTAAGGCACCCAACTGTGTTAATTGAAGGCAGCTGTTCAATCAATTACCCAATTACCTAATTTATCTAAAATGGCTGCCAGTCCGTCCGGCGCCTCCTGGGAATTGTAGTCCTGCAGCGCCGGCCAACAGAACTACATTACCTTAAAACGGGTAGAGGCTGTGCAAAGTCCGTGGTCCAGAATACTGGCCCTCGACCACAGTGCCCCACACTTCATCACAACTTATACTTGCAAACACACTTGCAATTTTGTGTATTGGACATACAAAAACACCACAGACAAATGCAGTTGTACAAACATTAAAAAGGTAAGCATTGGGTTGGTCTTTATTTTTATTTAAAGTACTTCTTTAAACTTTAAAATATGAATTAATGTGTAAGGGTTAATTAACTCTAGCCAAAACGCTTTAAAATACGACCGTAAGATGACTAGACTCAGATGCTCCTAAATGATAAGAGTTCGCCCAAAGGTTATTTTAATTTTACTCACAGACGTCTCCCGTGTAAGCCAGTTTATGACGGCAGTGATTAATAAATTATACCACTAAGCGAATGTGTAGCTTAGCAAAGTTACATAACAGCTACAGTTGAAGTAATGCATCATGTATGGGAGTATCAAATTTCAAATGGAAATTAATTAGAATTTGTACCATTAAACAAGCACAGAAAGTTGGGGTCATTTTGAGTTTGCACCCGTTCCCGTGGCCTCTCTAGTGATGGGGTCATTTTGAGTTTGCACCCGTACCCGTGGCCTCTCTAGTGATGGGGTCATTTTGAGTTTGCACCCGTACCCGTGGCCTCTCTGGTGATGGGGTCATTTTGAGTTCGCACCCGTACCCGTGGCCTCTCTGGTGATGGGGTCATGTTGAGTTCGCACCCGTACCCGTGGCCTCTCTGTTGGGGCCACATGAGTCCTCCACGGCCAGACACGTCAGTAACAATAATCTTACTTGGCTGCGATGAGTGGCTGCACCAGTGGCCGCACCAGTGGCCGAGGCCTACTGATAAATCAGGCCGCGACGCGACAGACTTCCTGTGTGTGCCTTGCGACACACGCCTCAGTCTCACAAGCCCCCTTGTCTATTTATATCCCACATTGAAATTCCCAGCGGGCCACCCGGATTGGCAGGGTCTGCGACTCCTCTGCAGAATGTAAACTGTACGCAGGAAAAGGAAGCTATTGCCTTCCTCTGGCTCCTGTATGTATGTGTACGGGCTGAATGATGATGAGGGAGGAGGGAAAGGGATACGGCCTCAGTAGTATCCCTTTCTTCCTCCAGGGCAATTGTGATCTGGAAGCAGATTTGTTGTATAGTCACCGAAGGGAGGAAAAAAAAACATGTTTTTGCCATTTTCATCGGTGTGTTTGTGAGTGAATAATGATAGTGTCATCTTTTGTAAATATTTGGCTTACGACTGAGCGGAATGAGGTGTGTGTGGGTGTGTGTGCAAGTGTGTGGTGTTTGTGTGTGGGTGTGTGTGCAGGTGTGTGGTGTTTGTGTGTGGGTGTGTGTGCAGGTGTGTGGTGTTTGTGTGTGGGTGTGAAGGTGTGTGGGTGTGTGGTGTTTGTGTGTGTGTGGGTGTGTGTGCAGGTGTGTGGTGTTTGTGTGTGGGTGTGAAGGTGTGTGGGTGTGTGGTGTTTGTGTGTGTGTGGGTGTGTGTGCAGGTGTGTGGTGTTTGTGTGTGTGTGGGTGTGTGTGCAGGTGTGTGGTGTTTGTGTGTGGGTGTGTGTGCAGGTTTGTGGTGTTTGTGTGTGGGTGGGTGGGTGTGTGTGCAGGTGTGTGGTGTTTGTGTGTGGGTGGGTGGGTGTGTGTGCAGGTGTGTGGTGTTTGTGTGTGGGTGGGTGTGTGGTGTTTGTGTGTGGGTGTGTGTGCAGGTGTGTGGTGTTTGTGTGTGGGTGTGAAGGTGTGTGGGTGTGT
>JAOYSI010013329.1:19469-36609 GCA_025775065.1 Hiodon alosoides | reverse complement strand
GGGACACTGAAGTGTCTGCTTTGTGCATGCAGCCGCACTCTGCGCAGACGGGACACTGAAGTGTCTGCTTTGTGCATTCAGCCGCCTGGCCAGCACTGCAACAGAGGTTTCACTGCACCTGCCTGCCAGGATAACCTTTGGCACCCGGGCTTCCGTCTGGCCCTCGTTCTCCCTGGAGAAAAAAGGCAAAAACATAAATAATCAAATCAAATCAAATCAAACCACTAAGACCATTCATCTCATGTGTCTGATAGCAAATAAGCCTGCAGGGTGTGGAGTTGGTAGATACAAGGTTCATTCTCTCACAATCCTTTCTTAGCTTTTTAATAAAAGTGCTGAGTTGCTTTTTTTTTCTTTTTAGACGCTGACCACAAACACAGCATGTAAACTGCAAAATACTTAGCTGACATAAAAAACAATTGTAAAATGATACTTGTTATTTATACACTTCCCATTTCTGACAAACATGATTTTTCTCAATTTAAGAAGTGAAGAATAAAAATTGAATAATAACATTCAGCAAATATGAAGGAATGTCTTTTTTGCAAAAAGAGGCTTAGGAAATGGGGTCAAAGGTCACAATAAAAGCAGGCCATCATCACTGTCACCTCCCTTAGCAAACAGATTAAATTTTGATGTTCCTGGCAGTAATTCAGAATGTAATTTGAGGCCAAGCTGCATCGTTAGTATAAAGTCATGTGCGAAGAGGTGATTCGTCAGTCAACATTTTATGCAACGCTTAGCTTATTTTTCATTTCCTGCTACACACATGGCCTCATACTCAGGGTGGAGTCAAAAGGGTGTCTTTAAAGATTATTTAAAAACTTTCAAAAGATGTCTGGAGCAGCATGGTCAATCTCCGGTCTTTAGGCAGACAGTGTGCAACGCAAATACTCACAGGCTCTCCTGGGTGACTGGGTGCACCAGGGTGACCTTTCTGTCCCTGAGAAGGGAAACAAAAACAAGGACCATGGATGGAATGCAACTCACAGAAACTGTGCAGTACACAATTTTTACAGCAGGTGGCATAGCGTTTTTCGCAGCTTGACCAGAAGGTTGGCAGATTAAATCTCAGGAGGGGCACTAGGGTTGTACCCCAAAGTAAAAGTGCGTGATCTGAATGACACAGGAATAGATTTCACTCAGGGCATAAATAAATTCTCAAAGTTTTTTTTTATTCCAGGAGCCCAAGCCCATTATATATATATATATATATATATATATGTATATATATATATATATATATTTAAAGCAGCTGTCTAAAGAAGTGGCTGTATCACAATGGCATACCCTTTTCTTCCCTCACTTGGCTCTGTATATCGGTTGATAACTAAAGTTAAAATACAACAATTTGCTAGCTAGAAACGGCAAGCAAAAGCCCAAAAGAGTGGCAGTCAAAAAGCGTGACGTGAATGTTATTTTTTTATGCATTTATTTTATTACATGTTTCACTTATTTACGTATTAGAAACATGAATGAGCATAGTATTGACATAAGAACTTGACATTGGTGGACGGTTTTAATGAAACAGACAAAATAATTAGCATGTTCTCTTCCATTGCATTTAAAACAAATTCTGTTTTTGGATGAGGGAAAGGACAATACAGCTCATTGTCCTTCTTTGCATACATTAGAGCTACAAAGACAGAGCTTCCCCATGGCTCAGCCCTGAATTGGGTCTGGGAGTTACGGAACATTTGATATTCGTGGTCGAGATGAGAAGGGAAGAACACTGCAGCTGCAGACCAAACAGAGCTGAAATGTTACGCTCTTACAAAGGAAGCAGCAACCCTTGTCCAATCCCGCGTTGCCGAGCCACAGCCCGATAGCTCTTGTACCCTCTGAGGAAAGGCCAGTTTTATTTAATATGCAGATCTCTGGGGAACTGTAATCATCTCAGCAGTTTAATGGAGCACATTCCGGAACCCGTTTACAGGATTTTGTACAAGGGCTTTATTTTCAGTGGCTAAAGGGGAATAAACAATGCATGCAAACCAAAACAAGACTTGAACATTGCTAAAACATAGCTTCCTAAAGCCCATTATTAATTCTCTGATGAAGGTCACGTCTTCCTGCCGTGTACTGCAGCAGTCTGGGCAGAGAGTCATCCTAGGTCAATGACAGCAAATTACATCTTTTTCTGTAATTTAAGCTCTGGTCGCCTGCGTGACTTTGCACACCGTATCATATTTTGTGACAAAACCATGTTTAAAAATGAAAATGAGGAAATTAGGCCCCTGACCGCCAATAATGACCATGGTAGATATCTGCAGATATACTAACCGCCTGAATCGGATTACAACCCGCCCCCCCTCCGAAATGATAAAAATAACTTGCTACCCGCTGTGTAATATAAGAAATCCTCTTTCTGCTGTTAGATGAGGTGGAACAGAATGTACATGGTGGTTTTTGACTCATAACAATCAAAAGCATATTGTCTCCATAATTTTTATTTTTTTCATTCTTTCATTTTCAGAATCGGACAAAGGGCAATCTACAAATCAATAAGTAAATCCTTCAAAAAATGCTATAACTACAAAGAAGCAATAAAACATATTTAAATCGCAGGATCCTGGGTTGAATTAAATTTTACGATGCGATCTCGTTCGTGATTTTATACCTTTTTCATGTGGTCCTCAGGTTTATACATGGTCTGAGATTGAAACCTCACATCTTGGGAGCTTGACAGGGGAGCACAAATCTGTTCACCGCTGAAGTGACGTGCCAGACAAAAGGCCTCTGTTTTTATGCTGCAGGCTGAACAGAGGCAGGGGTGAGGAGTTCTACCAATGAGCTGTAACCTGATGGCAGGGCTGACACGTGGGGCAGCAAGAGAGATGTCCTCCGAGGTCCCAAATATTTGCTAAGTAAGAGTCACGGTGAATATTGACGTGTACGGGTTTATTTTTATCGTTGGTTTTCCGCACCCATTCATACATTTCCAGGAGCCGATCAGGTTCAGTATTATGGGGAAGGGCAAGACTGAAGAGTGCCCCCTAAAGTCACATTCCGTAGCCATACTACATCCACAGCTGCCATGAATAGGGAGATAATGTCCCGCTCATAAATGCTTCTGCTAGTTCAGTTCTGCTTGTCAGTGATTGTAAAATCACCTCATTCTATGTGCCACTTTTACTTGGCGTGATCTGTTCTTTCCATCAAAGGTTTTTATTTTATTTGCATTAAATGTTTTGTGGAAAATGAGGTGGTTGTTGGCCCTCAAGGTCCCATTACCTCCCAGTTCCATGTATTCATTCTGCTACCCCTGGCTCCTCCTACTCTGTTTACAGTCACTTGTCTGCAACAGTAGGATTTGATTTGATGATTACAGCAGTGGGATGCTGGAGAACCCCATCATGGGAAAGACTAACAAGACAGAGAAGGCAGACTAATGGTATGTGTACTAGACACAACTGCCGAGAGATAGCGAGACAGTGAGACAGAGAGACAGCGAGATAGAGGGACAGAGAGACAGAGAGGCAGAGAGACAGTGAGAAAGAGAGACAGCGAGACAGAGAGACAGAGAGGCAGAGAAACAGAGAGGCAGCGAGACAGAGAGGCAGAGAGACAGAGAGACAAAGAGACAGAGAGGCAGCGAGAAAGAGAGACAGAGAGACAGAGAGACAGAGGGACAGAGAGGCAGAGAGACAACGAGACAGAGAGGTAGCGAGAATAAGATCAAGAGAAAAAGAGAGGCAGCGAGACAGAGAGACAGCTAGACAGAGGGACAGAGAGACAGCGAGACAGAGAGACAGAGAGACAGCGAGACAGTGAGACAGCGAGACAGAGGGACAGAGAGACAGAGAGACAGCGAGACAGAGGGACAGAGGGACAGAGAGACAGAGAGACAGCAAGACAGAGAGGCAGCGAGACAGAGGGACAGAGAGACAGAGAGACAGAGGGACAGAGAGACAGAGAGACAGAGGGACAGAGAGACAGCGAGACAGAGAGGCAGCGAGACAGCACTTTTTGGTTTGGATGTTCTGTCCCATTCACAGAGCCAGGGGAGTTTCCCTGCATGATTTAGACTTTAAATTTGTGCGCTTCACTGCAGCAGACAGACAGACAGTGCAGCTGTGAATTAAACTGGGAGTCTCAGGTCATGTGCTTGTCTCATTACGCAACATCTCCTCATAGCAACTAAGCGATGACACAAGGCCAGGAGGTCAGCATGTGTCTGCGTGCGTGGATCTTAACAACACAAGTGTTAACTAGCAGCAGTGTTAGCTAGCAGGATGGCGCCAGCTGGGGCAAGGGCCAAAAGTTTCCAGTGGTGTTGTTGTTTTCACCTATGTTTGGTTTTCCATGGTTTTAATGCATTGTTGTTTTTTGATTCCTCTGGGCACAGAGCACGTATGGAAGAACCCCATGGTATCCTGCCAGGAGTAATTTAGCAGAAATTGTTTCTCCAAGTATTTTTTCCAGCAGTTTAAAAAAAAAAAAAATTCTCAGATTTGCCAAATAAAAACCATATGGGTGCTGCAGGCTTGCCAGGTGATTCTAACTCGATGTTTTACATTTCTGCACAGGATTTGCTGGGACCGAATAGCTGTTAAACCACACACGCGCACTCATCATGCGTTGTGCCTTGTTCTCATTACTTTAACAGGTTCATAGACACCGTACAAAACATTGTGAATTTAAGATCTACTAAAGATAACTTCTCCACCTGGGCATTTAATTTCATGAGCTATGTCACAACCTATTTCTCCACACAAGAACATACACTACATGGCCCCATCGTGGCACGCTATATTTTTGGAGTATTTTGCAATTTGAATGAAAATGACATTTTAATGTATATTTGCCCATCACGGAGCTTAATGTATGTTCCCATTGGCGCACGAGAGCTTCCAACGTGTGCAAGAAAACAGATCCAAAATTCCAAAATCATGGGCATTAATATGGAGTTGGTCCCTCAGAAACACCACACGGTCAAAAGTGCGTGGACATCTGCTCATCGAACACCTCATTCCAAAATCATGGGCATTAATATGGAGATGGTCTCCCCTTTGCTGCTATAACAGCCTCCACTCTTCTGGGTAGGCTTTCCAATAGATGTTGGTGCAGATGTTGGTGCAGATATTGCTGCAGGGTCTTGCATCCATTCAGCTGCAAGAGCATGATGTTAGGCACTGATATTGCACACTGATGTTGGACACTGATGTTGGACCGTTAGGCAAGACACGAAATCAACGATACAATTCATCACAAAGCTTTTTGATGGGATTGAGGTCAGGGCTCTGTGCAGGCCACGTTCTTGACCAAACCATATCTGTATGGACCTTGCTTCATGCACATGCTCGTGCTGAAACAGGATGGGCCTTCCCCAAAATGTTGCCACAAAGTTGGAAGCACATAAATGTCTACACATTGTATCATTGTCTCATTGAATCATTTCCCTTCACTGGAACCATGAAAAACAGCCCCAGCCCGCCTCCACGGAACTTTACAGTTTGGGATATGCATTTGGGCAGATTGCGTTATCCTGGCATTTGGCAAACCGAGATTCATCAGCTGGACTGCCAAATGGGAAAGTGTAATTAATCTCTTGAGAGAACACGTTTCTAGAGCTCCAGAGTCCAATGGAGGCGAGCTTTACACCCCTCCAGCTGGCGGTTGGCATTACACGCAGTGATCTTAGGCTTGTGTGCAGCTGCTCGGCCATGGAAACCCAGACCAACAGCTCTTGTGCTTGTGCTTCCAGAGGCAGTTTGGAACTCTGCAGGGAGTGGTGCAACCAAGGCGACACGATTTTTACACGCTACACGTTTCAACATCACAATAAAAGCACCTACAGGTTACCAGCACAGCTCTGGAAGGGAAGAAATTTGACAAACTGACTTCTTGGAAAGTTCCACGTTGAAAATCCCTGAGCTCTTCAGTATGGGCCATTCTACCGCCAGTGTTTGTCAATAGAGATTGCATGGTTGTGTGCTCGATTTTATGCACCCATCAAATCTACTAATTTGAAGGAGTTTTCACATACTTTTGGCCATATGGTGTATCAGGGCAGGAAATCCCTCCAAGGTTCTGCCAGCTAAGTGGATATGAAATGGAAGTGGACAATAGTCACACAAAAAAAACTAGATTGTTTCCACTCACTGTGGAAAATCATTAATAAACTTGCATGTCTTAAAGAAAAGAAATTCCTCTTAAATAAAAGGAGAAATACAAAATTAGATCCATCCACTCCCTCATTATGGAAATACAGGAAGCTACTTCCCCTTACATCCTTTTGGGAAAGCAGAGAATGATTTCATCAATCAGCGTATCCAGACTCGCTCCTTGACAAGTCTGCTCTCATGCACCAAATCACGACAGCCGATTTGGTGAGCCATCGTGTCAGGGGGCGGAGTCTGGACCGGAGGAGGAGGTACATCCTGAGTGACACATCTCCTAAACCGGGTGTGAGAATAGCTTTGTCCCATAGTGGGATTTTTACAGAAGAGTAACATTTTAACATCATATTGTCTGTGTGTTGTCTTAATCTTATTACCTTCCGACCCGGAAGGCCAGGTAAACCGGACGGGCCCCAAAGTCCGTGGTCTCCCTGAAACCAGAGTAACAAAAGACCTAAACACAATAGACAACCTAAACTCACCTAAACACAATAGACAAACAGGGATCTTTGTGTGAGTGTGTGTGTATATGTGAGTGTGTGTGTATGTGTGTGTGAGTGTGTGTGTATATGTGTGTGTGTGCGTGTGTGTAAACACATGGGAACCGATTTATGTGTATGGTTTTTTTATTGGTCAGTATTTAGGGAGAGGTTATCGGATGAAAGAAATAGCTTAGATGTCATGAGAAATAGAATGGCTTTGGATGGAAATCACAAAAGCAATTAAAAGAAAATGGCCATTAATGAATAGGTACTACGATTAGTTTATGACACCAGGAAGGGTATGGGATTGGCAAGGGACAGGGATTGCCTATTGGCTAATGTCGCATCTACACTTTGGGTGGTGAGGGGCTGGCCAATGTACTCCAAGTTTACTGTTCACATCCCATTCATAAAATTGCTTTGAAGTTCGGAAATGAGCAAAAGAGATTAAAAAATTAAACCAGTAATAAAGGCACTCACTTTTTCTCCATTTGGGGCAATTCCAGGTGAATGTCCAGGTTCTCCTTTTCTTCCCTGATAGACACATAAGGTAGTTTGGTTTTACAGTCAGGTTAACAACAATAGCAATAATTGTTATTATCGTGCAAGTTAAACTGTAATTGGTGCATAAACAAGTATTGATATAATTGTCTGAGGAGGGTCAAATAATCTCGAAATCTTTCTTCACCGAAGACTTAACTTAAAAAAAAAAGCCGACCAATGTATTTTGTAATTTGATGAATAACTATCGCCCGTAAACATCAGAAGCAAGCCACTTTCATCCTGACCGGTTTATTAAAGTCAGACTGTAACACAATAACCCCATGCAACACTTCCAACGACGGTGAATTTGCCCCACAGATTTGATTTGTTAATCAAGTCTCGCTTTCAGCATGGCCCAGGTGTCTGACAGTAAAGGGGACAGTACACCACATCGTGACATTATTTACAGGGTAGAGTGAGCCGTTTTCCACACACGTCTGTAAGGACAAGTTTACAAAGAGCCTCGTAATCCACAATGAGAGCAACCAGGCAAGTTTCTACCTTTTCAGGCATTAGACAGCTGTCCGACTTAATTTGAGGGCTTTTACTCTGTCAGCTCATCAGTTTCTGCATATCAAACGAAGACCCTCTACTAAATGGAACGCTGGGGAGAGTGAAAAGTGGCACAGTAAAGACTGGGGGCTGCCTGTCGCTTCACATTAAATTACGGTTGCTGGACACCAGAGGCCCCGTATACCTTCACATTATATTCCATAGAATCAATAATGGAGTTTGGCATCAGATGAAGCATGTGCTTTTTGGAGTAAATAAAAATCACATGTTTTAACATGGCAAGTGAATTAAACCTGCAGAGGAGATCATTTCAGTGCCCTTGTGGTTCAGAAGCACCTTTCCTTTTGCCCTTATAAAAGAATCCCATCTTTTATAGAGAGGGCCTGGACATCCTAGTCTTCCGGCAACTCAGCCTTAGAGACCTCTACATCTACATTCAGGAAAATTGGTGCACCCTCTGCCTTGAAAAGGGCAACACATAAAACCAAACGGAAAAACCTAGTGCCTTCAAAAAGCATTTTAAGAAGCAACAAAAAACGGCAAAAATAAGCAGTAATAAATAATTAATAAAGTAAGAGTTTATTAAATACATAGTATAAGTCTTTGAGTTCATAAAACAATAAATTACATCATAGTATCAGTCTGTTAAAAACATTTTTAAAAGGCCAAAAAAGAGAAGCTCAACTTATCGAAAACTACAACAATACATGTCTCCAAGTAACTCTAGACCACCGGAGATGACTGTATGTAAGCTAAACAAGATGAGATTGTCACATCTATATTGAGGCACAACATTTTTTTGCCGAAGCATGCAACCCACGTCACCAAAATAGTAAGCTGCTGCTGGTTCAGAAACAAATACATTGTCTTTATCTGGAACTGTAAATTATCATTGTTTGTAGACACTCAATGGTTGCCACGGTTACAGAGTGTTTGAGGAGACTTCTGCTGGAGGAGGCTCGGCAAAAATTGGTAATTCCAAGAATATCAGTTCTTAGAGAGAGGGGATGAGGCCTAACAGAATTACTACTTATTATTTGCAGCTGGAGTCGAATCAGATTCCAGACGACTGGCTCTGTTTAAAGTTTTAACGTCACATCATCACAGTATTGATTCAACACCAAGAACCCCTTCTTCCCCCCGGAGCAAGCATTTAATGTAGGGTGTCTAAAAAAGTTAATAACGAGCCTCTGCCAGGCCCCTAATTGATTTTAACATCCAAGTTACATTCAATCATACGGACTTGATCAAATGTATTATCAAGGTTTTGGGGGGCAGATGTGGAAATGGCCAGTGACTGAGCATAAGGGACACAAAAGGGAAATGGGAAAGTGCACTTATAATTTACTTTGAGACGTTGTGTTCATGAAGAGAGCAGATTATATGCACTAATTAGGAAGAGACAAAACAAAAAACAAGGAGACCCAATTTTGTTCAAAGCCAGTCAGAAAATGTAATATTCACGGTGACTTTATTTACCTGCTATGAAATGTGGCGGCCTGTGTTTTCTGTTTGCGATACAAATCTGACCATTATGTTTTCCTTGAACACCCAAAATCACCTTTACCTTCACATCACTTTTCCTGTCCAATATTTCTGAACAATAAGTCTGCATGACAGGTTCAACAAGAGGGGACGTTGTTGTTAAGGACTGGTCTTATTGACTAGCACAGCCAGAGTTTAACACATCCAGCAGATTTCCAGGCGTTTCACAGTGCGTTGTGCTGCTGTAAACACACGTTGTCTGTAAAACGGACCTCTGACTAACTATTAGCATATTCTGTAGTGCCTGTACAAACAGCACCAATTGGTACATACCTTTAGCCCAGGAGGACCTGGTCGGCCTGGGTTTCCATGTGGGCCTGGAGGACCCTGCCAAGCAAGAAGCGCGAGACCACAGTTAGGTTCAGGAAGATCTGCTGTCAGCGAGACTCAGATGGCATAGTCATTGACATGAAATAATGGTCTTTTAAAGAAATTTGATTTTTTGGTTTGGCCATTTCCATTAGCATTTACCACCATTCTCAGCTATCCGCTCTCTCCCCCCTCCAAAAACAAAAAGAGGTGCTTTTATATAATGTCGCCACACTTCCTGTCTAAAATGGTGGCCAGTTTCCTGGATAAAAAAAACTCTGCACCCACTTTTCAGTCCTACAGAAGCACACTGTGGAAAATTGCGAAAGAGTCGCTCTTGCTGGTGCGTAAACTTTGTATGAAAATGATTAGCAGCTTTGTCGAGAGAGAAGAGGACTTTCAACATTACAAAGCCCAGACAACACACAGAGGATCCTGAAAGCATTAGAAGGATCACAAAAATATGCATCCAAAATAATAAGTAACCTTCACTGGTAGTCCTGATACGCTGATATATCCACAAAACAACTGACGCCCAGCTTGCTCTCGCCCTATTTTAGTATCTCCGGTATTTTATTCCTTTTCACCTTCCCTGCAACAGTGGGAAGGGCCAAGGCGATGAACAGTGGCTCCCGTTCCACCGCCCACAGTAGACAAGCTTTTTGTTTCAGCGAGTAGTAAAGTCACAGTGCCCTCCATACCGATATCCCCCAGGGCACGAAAAGGACCCCAGGAATAGCGGGAATGCATGGCCTGGGGTGGCGCGAGGAGTGCTGCTGCAAACTAAAGGTCGTTGATCCCACAACCAACCCCCCACCCCCACCTGCCTCCAGCTTAGGTCCTGTTCCTGATGATCCCCTACCCAGTCACCTCTCACCTCACGCATGGAGGTCAGGAGTCCGAGAGGCCCCTCACACCTCCCCTCGCATCCTGAAAGCATGGAGGGCTGTTCTGTCTCGGGCTGCTTGGTTTCCACAGAAAGACCGCACACGCTGCTGCTTGAGCAAAGCCAATCAGAGGAGCCCAGTTGGAGGGGAGGTGGACTGGAACCTCATGACATTCCTCATCTCAGCAGAAGTAGAAGAATAGTAGGAATTTTCGGGGACTAGCCCATACAAGGAAAGTTAGGGAGGAGGAGAGGAGACTTCTTGAGAGACTTTGAGCCGATGGCCTGTGTGGTGTGGGCAGGTGAGATAACAGCAGGAACATGCAGTTCATTTGACATGCCCAAACACTTCCAAAAACACAGAGCAGATGGTCGTTTTACAGGAGGTAAAAACACAAATTAGTGGCTATGACATCATGTGTAATTGGCATCTGACCAAGGTGCAGAAGAAAATGTGATGTGTTTACCTCACCTTGTTTGAAGAGATTAAATGTTCACTATTATAACTAACTCAATTTTGGTTAAAAAGAAAAGGAAGTTAAAAAAAAAAGTTGTTACTGACAGGAAAGCAAGACGACGGAAGCGGCTCTCAGCTGATGCCCCAGGGTACCCCTAAATTAAAAGACTAAGTGGCTTTGCAATCTTTTTCTATGCAATGCGTTTCAACCAAAACCAAAGTCTCCATAGCAATTTAAGTGGTCAGACTCCCACCTTTTTGTCAGGGATGCCATGGAATTTGAGAGATTTCCCTCTGGACTTCTCCACAACATTCCTTCATTGTAACCTCCTGGCATTGTAAACTGCTTTAACAGGAGCGCAGCAAAACCCAAATGAGACGTGACAACCGAGAAAGTGGAGAGTAAATAGGCAAGAACGTCATACTTGGCTACATCCTGTGGTTACGCCAGTACTCGATAACAAGCACTGGGTACCCAATGGCAGTGCCAGCTCCATACATCACTCCGAGGGGAACAGCAAAACCCTGACGGGTTCCCGACGGTGCATGCAATCCTCATCCCTGGAGAACATTACACTTACCGCACCTGCTCCTCCTGAGTTAGTTTCATTATCAGCTTAGGGCCTAGGGTAAACATTACTGTGGGCCAACCATAAAACACTGACTGCAACAATTCCTTAAGCAAACACTCAAGAAGAGAAACAAAAAAATGTGGTTCTCCATCTTCATCGTCTCCAGCCAGGCAACGGAGGATTTTCCAGTTCTTTGTATCCAGGCCTAGGGTGTTCCCCTCCGGCCTTGAGTAGAGATGCCCTCACTGTCTGGAGGTCCTGAAAGATCCTACCTGCTGTTCACCCCTGTTTCAGTCGCCTCAAATAGTCTATGCTCCCAACCACCGGAAATTAACTAAGCTCCGGACCGGAAATTAACATTTTTCTACCCATCTAGGATCCCCGCGACACCTAACGCTGTTCTAAACAGCGATTCTCACCAGTAATTCAACAGAGGATTTGGAAAGGCAAAATCAGCCGATGTAGCGGAATAAGTGAACTCACACCACCAAATTTACACAAAGGGTTTGCCTTCAGCTGCGATCAGGTCCGTAGTTTAAACTGATGCGGCCAGGTTGCTACAAAGGCCTCTTTCTTCAGTAATAGAGATTGACGTACTTAGAGACTAACAGAGAACAGAAACCTCCTGCACCCAGTCTTAAAATTCTACAAAGGGAAGCCCCCAAAAACCCCACCTCGATCCTTCAACATGCACACGCACATGCACACACACGCACGCACACACACACACACACACACACACACACACACACATGAACGATGAGCAAAGCTATAATCAGAACTTGACATTAAGCTGTGTATGAATTCTTTTCTTTGAAACCCATAGTTCAGTTCCAATCACTGAACATCGAAATGGCTGTCTCGTGACTTGAATGGGTTTGTGATATCACAAATCACTAGGTACCAAGGAATACGATTTCCATAGAAAATGATCACACAGTAGCTCAGCGGTTAGCGTTGGTGCCAGGATCCCAGGTTCAAGTCACTGTCTACCTAGAGTTCTAGAGCTCTGCCTCTGTTTGTGTGGGTTTCCTCCCACTGTCCAAAGACTTGCGTTGGGTGGTACTGATTTGTGGAATTTGTGAAATGTTTGTGCCCTAGCAGGTGATCTTAATGTTGCGCTCCTACACTACAAGATAGCTGGTTTAAGTATATCGCAATTTCAGTGTTGATTAAGTTGATGGGAATATACATTGGGATTACCGTCTGTGTTTTGCATGATGAACGAATAACAGTGGGCTAAATTTACCAAATAAAAGTTGTATTACTATTTGGCAGGCCAATAGGAACTGGAAAACAGCTGGATCTGACCTGGGGCTGCAAGTTGAATGGGCCTGTATAAGATAGCACTGAGCCAAAGAAGACAATCTCGCAGATTTATTAAGAATATTTTTCCAATAATACTTTCTGTTTGCTGTTTAATTCATTAGCTTCAACACACATGTCCGTAATTTTTAACATTTAAAGAGAGAACGGTGTTTTATCTCATCCGATGACCCTAAAAAAAAACTTGTCATAACAACTTCCTGCTACCGTCAGGGCAGTTCTGTTTTCTTTAGGCATTAGGCAACCCCTCTTCTCATGGTTGAAAGCGTTGAACTCAATAAGTAAACCACTTGACAAATGCTCAGTTATCACTGTGGGAACAGGCAATGTGTCAAATCAGATTTACTGTTAATAGAACTATGCAGGACCTTCCTGCAGGACTGATTTGGCTCAGCTGGGGATAGCGTTAGAGTGTCTTACTGCAAACCGCAATTTCGACATGCACCAGTCCCTCCTGTTGTAACTTTAAGTATAACTCTAAGTCACCCCAGCAGGTGGAACAGACAACACAGACGACCAGTGCAGACTCTAATAAAGGGTTCAGGGTGAGTCTGAGGTTAGCAGAAACATGTTGTAGATCCAACATGTTGAATCACTATACTCGCATATTGTCACCTGTGGCTTGAATGCTCGTCAGGTGTGGACACCTACCTCGGCTGCCGGCAAACACATACTGCGCAGAGCCAAACAAACAAAAACAAACGAATAAGCACTACCTCACAAACTTGGGATGAGTGCTTTGTCACAATTCTCACAAAACTGTTCTGTTGGAGTGCTCCTAAAACCGTTACAGCAAGACGATGTTAGCGGAGTTAGAAACAAGCTAGGACCCATCGAGATAGAAGAGGAAATGGAAAGGGAAGGACATGGCTCAGTAGAAGGGGGATGAACAGAATGAAGACAGAGGTTTTTTGTGGAAGTTTGAAGGTCTTTGTGGAAGTTTGGAGGTCTTTGTGGAAGTTGAACAAGCTGACTGAGGAGTGATGTTTCAGGGCATGTTTGCGTAAGAAACAGGTGAATAAGAAGATACGTTGGGGAAAATGGCCCTCGGACTCACCCGTGGCCCTCGCCGCCCTTCTTGCCCTGCCCTCCCTGGAGGACCTGGAGATCCCTGAAGAAGTGGAGAGAGAAAGAAAGGGAACACAATGGGTGAATAGTTTAATGCCATTACTGGGGGACCTTCAATATACTAATGCATGGATTGGGTCATACTGATTTGTGGATTTTTATAATCTGTTCGTGATAACGATAAGGCATAAGGACAGCACAGTCATTTATGTTCCAGTAATTTCCTATTCAGGTAGCACCCTGACATTACGATATATGTTACTGATGCAATTACATTTGCAATGCCCAACAATAAAGACTCAAACAGCGCCTTAGATCTTCTGAGAATCATTACATTGATTGCTGTAAAGTGTTGTTTGATTGCTGTTTGATAGCTGCTCAGGACTTGATAGAGAAATACGAAATAAACGTAATCAATGTATCCGTACTGATATTGGTTAAATTATTAAAACGTAAAACATAAAAAGGGTCCAGAAAAATCAGGATATGACCTGCCTAAAATAAGAACCGAAGCAATATCTTCACATGACTGAAGCGCTGTATCAGACCATAGCGTGATGAACCGAGATAAGTAATCCTGGGGTAAAATGATATGAAGGGCAATTAGAAACCCAGTTCAATCACCAAGTAATTCAAGATTATTTTGTAAACAACTAAATTATGATTTGTTTTCTACAGAGCACAGTTTTGGTACTTTAAAGGTTTAAAATAGGAGTTAATTGTATTTATATATGAGGAGCATCCTACGATCCAGACTAACCCTAGATCAGGCCCTAAATCAGCCCCTAAATCCGGCTGTCCCACGAAACTGAGCAGCCAGGCAAGGTGAGCCCAACTAGCTTTAGCGATTCCCATGTGGATCAGCCAACGATATCCCCAACACACCGCACAGCCAGTCTGTGCTCTCGAGTTCCGGGAAGGACGCCGCTATGAAAAAATCATCTGCAAAAATGTGGCAAGGCGGAGACGACAAAGTTACGCCTTTACAAATATGCGTATGTATTTTTTAATTCAATAATTATCCGTTATAATAAGGGTTCAAATCCTTTTTAAAGGGTTTGAATGTGGCTGATTACCACTAAGCTTGAGATTTGTTTTGCATTCTCAACAAAAGCTGAATGTGAACAAAAAAAATAAAGCTAAGTTGATGGCTCTTGGACTGCCTTTGACTGTTTGCCGCTAAACGCCAATTTCCTTTAAATAATTCACAACTTCCTCTCTCACAAGTTCCAATGCTGAGACATGCACTCTGTCCACTGGATGCCAGATTTAGACTTTTTTAACAATGTCAAGCATACAACTCTTTTTTAGTATGGTTTATCTACTCTATACTACCTACATTGGATGTCCTGTATGGTAATTGTAGGAAATAGAATTTAACTAAAAATACCCCGGTTACACCTAGTCTCTGTCTTCTGCATTACCCCCAGTGTGTAACTGACCAGTAAACACAGGCCTCGCAGGGTGTTTAGGCGGCAATGACACACCATGATCAATCAAGGCAGACATGACAAAGTTACGTCTTTACAGATATATGTATGTATTTTTTAATTCAGTAATTATCCATTATAGTAAGGGTTCAAATCATTTTTAAAGGTTCTGAATATGGCTGATTACCACTGATTTATCATCACCAGCGACATCTTGCTTTAAACAAAATACGCACACTGATTGGCCTGGCCCTTGGCGATAACATGACTCAAACACTATGAGATCTAGCGAGCAGGCCAAGTTCACAATTGCTCATTCAGATTGTTTGGTTTACAAGCACTGCTCAGTGTCCAGACTTGTGTTCCTAAAAGCAAAATGATCGAGTGCAACTTTACATAACAATGACAAGTGGACTGCAAAGAAACATTAAAGGCATTTCACAGCCTGGCAAAGCCTCGGCAGTTTTTACTATCTAACTGTAAAGAGATATAAAACATTGTATTTAGACAAGGACATAATTTTACATTAAATGATATTGTGTCAGTAAACGGGTTTCATAATTCATCTCCTTCCATCCGTCTTTCACAGGCCGATCTCTCTTACTTCTGGATGGAATAAACAGTGGAAATACAAATGATTAGCAGCTGGACTCTGCCGTAACACTGATGGTGTGGTGTGGGATGAGCCTTGGGTCCATACGGGAGTTTTTGAAGTGAGTAATCGCTTCATTTACTTTCTTTTTAACCTGCTAATTCTGCAATTAAGGTTTAATTCCCTGCTCGAGCAATCACTGCTTAAGAATTTGTGGAATTGGAACCAGCAACATTCGGTCACGAGTACTTGAAGAGAAACCCCTGAATTATACTCCCTCTGTGTTTACAATAAGAGAAAATTATTGTTCATTACGATCTAGAGCCTCGATTGACACATTTTGGCGAAGTTATATATATTGAAACTTGAGAGGCACCACTGTGCAAATATAAAAGCCTGAATGAACTTTCAGTGACTGAAAGGCGTGTGTTTGCGTGCGTTTTTGTTGTACATACTTGTATGTTCGTGTCCATGCATGTGTGTTTTTGTTTATCTGTGTGTGCGTGTTTCTGTTTGTGTATGTGAGTGTGTTTGTGTGTTTATGTGAGGTCAGCAAACCCGCCCCCATCATCCCAGACGCAGTGCCACGTTTCACTGATCCCCGCAGCCGGATGAAGGAAGGTTCCTGTGGTGGGAAGTACAGACAGTCCCTGGAGGAAAATGGCTCCTCTGCTCGCTTAAGGAGCCATGTCTCCAGAAAGTTGGTTTATGTAAAACTCATCCACTCATGCAGACATCTGCGGGCTCTCAAGTCTGGGCCACTGTTAAGGAGGCAGGAGCAAAATTTAAGTCATTACTGCTATAGTGACGTTTGCTAAAAACGAGTTACGCAAACCTGAAACTCAAATCAAGCCACTAACCATCCCAGAAAGAGTTTTCTCCCATAGTTATTAGTACACAAGGTCTTGTTTTAACTGAGGAAACTGAGGCTTTAAAAAAAATTTTAATCAAAGGCTTCATTTTCAAGTGTCCAGAGGGGGCTCTCTCCAGTACTATCGGTATTTCGCAATTTTCCCTCAATTATAATATACAATTATGAGCTTGAGATTTGTTTTGCTTTCTCAACAAAAGCTGAATGTGATCAAAAAAAATAAAGCTAAGTTGATGGCTCTTGGACTGCCTTTGACTGTTTGCCGCTAAACGCCAATTTCCTTGAAATAATTCACAACTTCCTCTCTCACAAGTTCCAATGCTGAGACACGCACTCTGTCCACTGGGTGCCAGATTTAGACTTTTTTAACAATGTCAAGCATACAACTCTTTTTTAGTATGGTTTATCTACTCTATACTACCTA
>JAOYSI010013329.1:0-11924 GCA_025775065.1 Hiodon alosoides | reverse complement strand
TAGGCCTGAGTATCTGTGTTACACATAGACCAGCAGAGTATCGGTCCACTGTAGGCCTGAGTATCTGTGTTACACATAGACCAGCAGAGTATCGGTCCACTGTAGGCCTGAGTATCTGTGTTACACATAGACCAGCAGAGTATCGGTCCACTGTAGGCCTGAGTATCTGTGTTACACATAGACCAGCAGAGTATCGGTCCCCTGTAGGCCTGAGTATCTGTGTTACACATAGACCAGCAGAGTATCGGTCCACTGTAGGCCTGAGTATCTGCGTTACACATAGACCAGCAGAGTATCGGTCCACTGTAGGCCTGAGTATCTGTGTTACACATAGACCGGCTCCACATAGTGGTGTGAGCCCTAATCAAGTGGAGTAAAGTGGAGTGGAGTGGAGTTTTGCCTAGTCACATAAAGCACAATACCATATCCTAATCATGCTGAGGAGCTAATAAAATGGTGGGATCAGGAGGTCCAGGATCTTCTCACTCTGCAGGCACAAAGTCCTGTTTTACCAAGGGGGGTGTTTGCTCCCAATTAGGGGCAAATGGAAGAGCATTGTCTTCACAAACTGTAATCACAAGTTGATAGCTTTTGAGTTTACGTTTATCTCAAAATTCACGCTGAAAATTCCAAGTGGAAACTATTTTGATTTATTTGGCAGCGGAATAATGGGTCCCTTTTAATCTCTGAATGAATGCATTTTGCCTCAGAGCAGCTAGGTTATATTTGGCCAACTTGGAAGAAGACCCAGAAGGCAGTAACATGGAACACATCAGAGTTGTTTTTGGAAATTTCTTTTTTTCAATTGGATTAAGTCAGAATGCAATGATTCCATTAAAGACACATAAATTTGACAAAGCGTAAGAGATTTATTTTGTTTAGTCTCGGTTTACTTGATTGGGCTTCCTTTCTTTGGCAGGTTTTAAAACCGCAGAAAAGCATTGCTTTAGGTTGTTTTCTGAGCATTTTTCAAAAACATTCCATTCTGACCACAAACAAAAGCCTTTAATGTTTTCTTTTTAAATAATTTAACGTGGATGTTTTTAATTAATCATCAAATTTAAAATATAATACAAAAAACCTCCAAAGATACAGGAGGCAAATTGTTGGCTATTTAAGCTTGGGGGAGACATGGCAAAAAAAAAAAAACTACAAAAAATATGTTGTGTCCTTCACTAAGGCCCTCAACAGGTATGACAAGATTTATACATTGGGTAGTAACGTCACCTACACCCAGCTGCGTTCTTATCTCTATTCTATTCGGTTTTACACCAAAAGGATGACTGAAATCACTATGAGAAACATGAACAGTTGAATAATGAATACAACCTTACCTTCAGAGTGTAGTTCTGCGAGTCCCAGGTAAAAAGTACAGCACAAGACAACACAGAGAATTAAAGCTCTCCTGCAGGAAATACAAAGGAAAAAGACGATCAGATACAAGGAGCAAGCTCTTGGGATATCAGTCAGTTCTAACCTCTGAACCAGCACATGACCGAACACCGTTCAGGCATCAAGGTGTTAATCCTGTGTTAATGAAAGGGGATACGAGGTCAGCTTCTGTTTACTGTGGTTGATAACCTGGCCACTCGTTAAACACAAACTGTGCATGCAGTGTTTGTTGTTTGATGATTTGCTGGTACAGAATTTTTAACCGCAGTCTTTGGGGTCTAGACAGCTTTAATCCCTGGTTTATCATAAGAGGTTAAGCATAAGGGAGAGATTGACATCCCTTCTAATTTAACCCTGTGAAAACACAATGCTACTTTAATCTTAACACTGCTGTTCTACTGCTAATTTGGCATGGTTATATCTTTGAATTAAAGGTTATGTCCAGTGTTCAAGAAAATCCTGGGGGATTGACTATTTTTAATCTTCAGAAAGAGAGCTACAGTTATGTTGCAAGCCGACACGTACCCAGGCTAAGAGTTATCAAAAACAAGGCTGAAAAATACCAGTTTCTGGCCAGCAAGTATTTTTTCAGTGCAAATGAAGTAGAAAAAACACCCTTCTGGGTAATTGCATGAAAAAAATTAACCGAAAGACATTCAGTCTAATAATAAAAACTTGAATTACCACAACAAACAAACAAAACAGACTCTCAGTCTCCAATAATAAAACAAGAAACTTGTAAATCTAACATCTGAACATAGATTCATTAGAAAATCACAATGCATACGAGTCACAAGGCTTAAGGTAATGGTTTTGGTTGCATTGAATTGTGGTATTATATAAACATTTTAGTGTAAACACCATGGGACACTGGCCAGGCCTGTACAAATGAAAGGATAAATTGCATGTTCCCTTTGTGCTCAGTGCACGTTTGTGCACAATCAGCCCAGAATATATCACTTAGAGCGTCTGTGCTTATTAAGGGCACGCACGCTTTGCCTGTGCAGAGAAAATTGTGGAGGTTGGCCCATTCACATTCGGCTGTTTCTAGGGCTGTTGCATGGTATTCCCACACAGCCGTGCACATAACTGGCTGACATCACCAAGCTCGAACCCGATTTATTGCTGCCCTCGCAGCTCTGCGCCTACCCTCTTCCTGAATCGGGGGAGGAGAAGCCCAGAAGCCCAGTCATCCCCACCAGGCGACAAAATGGACGGGAAACCCCCAGGCCCACCACAGGACTTCCCAGCAAAACTGGAAAACGAAATTCCCCATCGACAACTTCCCGCACTTCCGACTCACACAACGAGACAGTGACTTCAGCTCAACTTCAGTTTGTTGGTAGGCTGTGCAAATAAACCTAGGCAAGAGTTCAGACACAGCAACACTGTGGTGTACCTGAGGTGTAATATCCAAATCAGACAATCCCTATGAGCTTTTATTGTTTCTATAGGTGGTTTCCAATTAAACTAATATTATGTGCATATAAAACCTATATTGCCCTTTGTACATCATATACAGTTTCGCTTCATATTCAATTCGAATTAATTGACAGCTGCCGCATACTGACGATCCGCAGAAAGGCGGACAGGGCGACCTCTAGCTGAAGCTGATGTCCGCCAGGAGATCAAGTACACATTACAACGGTAAGAAGAAACAACTGGATGGCGAATCCAGGGGCTAAAGGAATTCGCCCAGATGTTGTCGAAGCTTGTATCGCTTTCACGATACGGCAGTTTTGTTAGGTATGGCGTTTTACGAAAAAGTAAATATAACAACAAAATACTCGTGTATCCATGTCTCAGTTTGAGGAAGCAAGACGGGTGATACAGAGCGTTCATACTCAGTACGCAACGCATCAGTCAATAATTATACCTTCGTGTAAGAAATACTGCAAAGACTCGTTTCAGCTCAGAAATTCTTTATATTAGCAAGCATGACTTCCGAAACACTAATGATCTGAATAAGAGATCATCCTAACCAAATCCAGCTTAACACCATGCGCATACCTACTTAGCAGCCTCGAACGGATCATCTCCACCTTCACACACATATTACCAGACCCCGTAACCAACTCCACACCGTTCTTTAATATCGCATCCCACAACCATCGTTTCATTCAGAATTCTTTCGAGGAAAGAAAAAAAATAAAGTTTTTTTATTTTTTTATTTTTTTATTTTACGGCAATTTAGTGGAACTGGAAAAATGATCAAGCAACATTTAATAATAATAGAATCAACTAGATCAACTAGAATGTAGAACTTCGGCTAAATAATTTTCCCCGCTTGTAATTTCGCGGCGGGGATGTTTGAAGACACATCTTGAAATAAAATGTTCTTTAAACAACGATAGTTGTGAGTAATATTTCAGACTTATCAAAGAGTGAGAGAGGTTTAATAAATGAAACTTTATCTGAACAACCACCTACAAATTATTATTTGCAGTTCAATTAGCAAAAAACTAAGCAACCTTTAATTGTTATAATGTTTTCGGAGGTGTCCCAGAGCGCTTCAAAGAGACGCACCGCCAATATTGTCTGTACAGGTTTAGTTAACCATTGGGCACGGATGAAAGAAAAACGTCTTACATATAAATCAAACGTACAGAATATAAACAGGAATGTAACAAAATCAAATTTCTAAATTTTAGACACCTACATAAAAGACAAGAGACCAAGGGGAGAATTAATAATCCGATATAATTAATGATGTAGACTCTTTGAAAAGCAGGGCTGAAGATATTGATATGAAGATATTGGTCGAAAACAGGAGATGAAAACAGAAGACGTTAGTAGTTTTTGCTCACCCCCCGACTCCAGCTGTTTTTAGTTTGGAGTACGAGGCATTATCCGGCTCCATAGCAGTTTTCACAATAGTTTAGACTTTTTAGAAAAAATAAGGTGCTTCTATTTCCATTCCAGTTGCGACATTCTTTTTTTACCACAGCACACAACTACTGTACATTAGTTAAGCGAATAGGTGGTCTTCTCTTTGGAGATGGGCTGTAAGCTTAATTACACAGTACACCAGCTCTTAGAGAGCTTTCCTCAAGTAGATACGTAATGTTGCGATTGGCAGAGAGAAGTCCGCTCCCCTAATGTATTTAATGTATTGTTATACTGTGCTAACGAGAATATATATATATATATATATATATATATATATATCAATTTTTATTTTTGTAGATTGAGAAAGATATAGGACACGGACATAGCGTGTTAGAAGTGGTGTGCTCTAATGCAGGTATGGTGACAATTGTGCAGCGTAGTGATCAGCTCTTTCAACCATCGCTGATCAACCAATCGCTGAATTGAATCAATGCAATTGAATCAATACAAGTCTGGTATGCGGAGGCATTCACTCATACCCTTGGTCACGAATGTATTCATTCAAATACATAATATTTATTTGAATTACAACTATATCGTTTCTCAATAATTGTTTCCGAAATCCACGAAAAAGGCGCGCAGAAATATAGCGGGGAACGGGACAGCGTCTTGCTACAGCGCATTACAATAAATTGAACACTTACTTTTTGGCGGGTTGAGACGTTCTGCAATCTCTCCTTCGGATGCCTAAATTCATTTGTATTCATTTGTCCCAGCAGTCAAAAACCTGATCCTTCAATCACAGCGTGACAAACAAAGTAACGTGTATCGCAAACTATCTCATTGTGCACTGGATAAGTTTGCAAAAAAGTGCATAAAGAACGTCTATGCATCTGCCCAACAAACTCAACATATATTGCTATTTGCCGAATGAGAATTTGACAGCAAGCTTCGGCAACTGCTTTCTTTCTGATCGTGTCCGTAATGTTTTTATTTATTCCCGTCCAGATTGCAAAGTATGACTGCAGAATATTGGTTGTTCAGGGGTTAGAAATAGAAGCCTGGAACTGCAGTTGGGAACTTTATCTTTTTGCTTTTAAATAGTTCTCCTTCTTTTTTTTTCGTTTGTCGACTTGAAACTAAGTCTCTGTCCGTTAACGGTGTCCGGTTACCACAAACAATAAACCACAAAACTGCCTCTAGGGGCAGAGCATTAACCAGCACAACACAACCATTCATCCTCTTTACGACTTTAAATGGGCTAGAAACGCGGGGCTAGATACAAAAACTCGCAATCTGCTTCTCTTCTGCTCAGGGGTTTAGGTATAAGGGAAGAGTTCGAGCAGGTAGGCTAAGGTAAAATATTAACTTGGGAAAACGCGAGTTTTCTCAACGGGTCTCCTAGCCGCAAATGCGAAAATGCGAATTGTATGTTATATATTCTATGGCTCAACAATAAATAGTTCCACTCATGGTTAAAAAATACTCACGCGGACAACCTATGATGGGAACAAATTCACATGGGGTCGAATTAACATAGCAACAAATTTTAGTGGAGACGGCTTGTCGTTCGGACCAATTGTCCTGTGGGCAAATTATTGTGGGTATTGTCGCAGGGTGAACTGGGTACACATTGGCATGAATCAATGGATATGGAGAGTGTGGTATGATTTGATTTGCTGGGTAGTTTTTGCTAATGTCCTCAGCTAAAGAACTTTGCTGACATTTATCCTACTGAGTACAGCTGGACACACGGCTGGACACACTGCTGTACATCTGAAGGGAGTATTTACCCAGCCCATATGCTTGAACAGGAAATTTGCCTGAGAACTTTAAATTCATGTCTTTATTTGCGTCCTATTTGTAAACCCTGGCATGCACACAAGAGGATGCTGTTATATCCGTGCTGGCCCAGAAGAGATACTGGAACTCCATGACATCTGTAAATATTCAGATAGTAGTTCCAAAGGTCTCTTGTCGTTTATATTACTTATCGGCTGGAAAGAAGAACAGTGGTAAAGAAAACTGGTTATATGTTTAAATCCCAGGATGGATGGACTGTTATGTCCTTCAGAAAAAGCACCTAATTTGAACTGGTTCAGTAATTCTCCGACTGCATAAAGGGGTACAGTGTAAGACGAGCTCCATGTGTTGGTCTGGACAAAAACGACTGCTGCAAAAATAAATATTGTCCCTAGAAAAGTTTATGAGCCAAAGTTTTATAAACATTAACTGTGCGCTGCGACTGTTCAGGACTCATAATGCACATAAACTTGGAAAGTAAGTATAAGATCGTAAGTGCCTGTCTCTCTGTCTATAGGAATTTGATTGGAGGACACGAAAGTAAGAAATGTGAGCTCAAAAAGCCTAAACAAGATATGTCCTGAGCAGAATTTTCTATGGAAATCAGGTAGCTGTATTGTTCAGTGTAGACAGAAGACGTGCTTAACAGACAGATGATTGTTCTCGTTTTCCTTTCTTGATTCACGTACTCTTTAGAGTCAGCTATAAATTTTGCTTTGTCAAGTGCAGATTCTCTGACGCTGTGTCTGAGAATCTGTGATGAGCTCCATGAAAACCCTGACTAAAGTTCACAAATGGCCCATTGAAGTTTAGAAAAATCCAGGGCATCACAGATGTCAGAACCGGCTCTGAGGTGTTTGTATAGACCCTACATGCAAGAATGTGGAGAAAGACAGCCTGTTAAGGATGGGTTTCGATGAGGTCATGCCCCGTGATCATTGCCAGGAAATCCTCAGTGACTGACAGAAGTAAATACAGTAGTCAGGACACCCATGTGTGTCATGTCCTCCCTTAAAAAGCACCGCGGTTTCACAATTCGCTAACTCACAGTCACCGATATTGTTACTCAGAGGAGCCTGAGGCAACTACAGGCAATGTTCAGTCGTCTGGGCCCAAGGTCATCTTGTTCTTCATGTACATGTACCTCATTAAATACATATTAATTTACCGACTACACATATTGCAAGCAATCGGGTAAAAAAGTATACTACATGGCCAAAAGTATGCAGACACATGCTTGTAAACACCTCATTTAGCCTAGAGAAATTGCTCTAAGTTGTTAGTGAAGGATCTCTTCACCCCTCACCACATCTTCCCCTCACTGTATTTCGCCCCTCTTCAGTGTGAGACAATCCTGCGTCACTCTACAGTGTCTGCATGTCGCAGCCTTTTCCTCTTCACATTGCGTGTGTTATTCTCTTCTTTCTTGGCCAGGTTTCACTCCCTCACCTCGACACCGCGTTCTTTCATTGCTCCCGTATGAAGGCATTAGGAGACTTCAGTGGAGTCAGTACCACGCGCTCTAATTGAAAGGAAATATGCAGTGCTCATGAACAGAATGCCGCACTGTTGTTGATTCCAAGAGAACAGGATATTGCAGGGTTCCACCCGTCGCGTAACAAAGTAATGCACTGAAACATCTCGCCTCACACCCTGGCCCGAGTGCTGGGAGAATGAGGGGCTACTGGCGTCCACGCGGTCATGTGGAATGTACCCAATGCATCCATTTAATAAAACAGTGAATTTGGTTTTGGGGGACACGAGTTTATAACGGCTAGAGCTCAACTCAGCCTTGGATTGTAAACTGAACATGACATTTCCATCAGGCTAGGAGAGGTTTTCACTCTGACCATGTAGATGGGATTTGTCTGTCAAAATGACTTTCTCTCAGAAATCCTGTACTTACCTTCTAGTGCTCCCTGCTTATTCCTCTTTGAGTCCATGCACCTCTTTTCACAGTAACTTTTCGTTTTCTGTGGGCAAATAACTGCTTGAAGAACATTGCAACGGGCACAAAAACTATTTTATTGGCCTTAAATGTCACGCAACATCTGGATCATGTATTGTGCAAAACTCCCTAAAGGCCAAGCATGTAGAGCTTCCCAAAAAGAAAGAAAGTGTCACTCCAATGCATTTACATGGATGGTCCATTCCAAAATATTGATGCTGATCCAATAGAGTTACCTGCAACATCATGGGGATATAGGTATTTTTTATTTGCGATGGAGAACATCACACGTTTTGCAAATCAAACAGCTTGGAGTATGATTCCATAAATCAGCTCTGCAGTCTGTTAGGCGTGACTAAAGTGTTAACCTGATAGGATGGTAGAGAGACAGAACAGGTTTACAACTCAAGTGTCCATTATACTGGGTTTACCCATACTTGAATCATAGCCCAACAACATCTTCTGAAACATAGCCCAACAACATCTTCTGAAACATAGCCCAACAACATCTTCTGAACCATATCCCAAAGCATCTTCTGAATCCATAGCCCAACAACATCTTTTGAACCATAGCCCATCAACATCTTCTGAACCATAGTCCAACAACATCTTCTGAATCATAGACCAACAACATCTTCTGAATCTTAGCCCACCAACATCTTCTGAACCATATCCCAAAAACATCTTCTGAACCATAGCCCATCAACATCTTCTGAACCATGGCCCAACAACATCTTCTGAACCATAGCCCACCAACATCTTCTGAACCATAACCCACCAACATCTTCTGAACCATAACCCACCAACATCTTCTGAACCATAGCCGATCAACAGAAACCCCTGAAATCCCAACAGCAAGTGAAATCAATCAGACTGAGGCCGCTAAAGCAAAAAGTCGACATACTTGTTTCATAGGCGAATTTCCAACCATATAAGAACGTTTGCTTTATCTTACAGGACGATCCAGCCTCTATGAGAGCTGTTTCATGTGCACAACATTGGCCTCTGGTGGCAATGTAATAGAAGTACACTTGAACTTCTTTCAATATTGGATTAAGCAGTCCAGGTACAGTTAATGAGACAATTGAGATACAACTGTGATACAATTGCTGTTTTTTTTTTCTTTCAATGTCACATTGGCAGGAATTTATCAGACATATTCCACTGGTATTTTGGTTTTTCAGAGGGATCCACTTTTTCGAGCAGGATACCTGTGTTGAGGATCTCTTTCTGATCCTGACTGCCCTTGGTATCACTTTGTTCTTCAGATTTCCTCACCAAACCAGCACGGTGGTAAAAGATTATTTTGAAATGCGATCGGCCACCTCAGCACCCACCCACATGTTTAGGTGAACGTACCCCCATAAACGCCTCTTTAATGAGGATTCTGTCTCGTATGACATGAGGTTGGCAGGGAGATCACGGGTGTGATTAACATAGCTAGATGCGACTCTACCCAATCTCCATCGAGTCAGCAATTCCAGTAATTTAATAAAACTAACTTTTATTGATTTCCTGTAGATTAACTAAATCTACAAAACCACGTATGTCGGGAACACCAGACCAGAGGTCGAGAGGTGATCAGCCTGTCGTGAAAAATAAAAAAAAGTCTGGTACTCTGTGAGGTTCACTTTTTTCCCCTAGCCAGTCATTTGTCATCCTAAGTATTATTTTTATTTTCCGATGGGAGTCAGATGGGAGTCAGATGGGAGTCAGAATGGGTTAGTAGCTCTGTCTTTCTTTATTATCGACCAAGCTTCATATTTATATGCAGTGCACTTTGGATTTTTAATTGAAACTAGTCTCTTTTTTACAACCTTTATTTTAAAAATCCCCCACAAACACTATTCCTATTTACCTTATCCATGCCTCACCTCAAAAATCCTCATTGAAACTCCTCCCTCTTTCTTTGGCAAAGCTGTTTACCTCTCAAAACAATTTTTTTGCGACGCAAATTCTGTAAGGTGTCATGCCAGCAATTAATGTTTTCCACTTCTGGGTAGATGATGTGTGTGTAGATATCAATTTCTTAAAATGTGAAATAGTCAACTTGCAAAAAAAGAGGACTTCAGAACGATGAAATAACATGCATGCAATTTCCCGAGCTAAAGAGACGTGTGTCATCAGCTTCATGTCACATTCAAAACATTGGTGGAATTTAAAATGGCATTTGTAAACCATTGGTTTTGCTGCTCTTAAAAAATTGGTGTGATGGAAAAGACATCTGCAACTATAGATTTAAAAACAGATGAAAAAGCGAGTCTTCGGGCCAATGATCCAACACTGATGAATAAAACATACCGGGAGTGTGCTCTTTGCCAAAACAGCAGGCAGAAAGTCGAGCCATTGTTTGTGGTTAGGGTAGTGGAATTCCTCAGTAAAAGGTCATGGGTCGGACCGGGTGCGGGAAACTGGATCTCTGGAAGCCCCAGTTCCATGCAGGGTGAACCTTCCAAAACCAATTTCTAAAACACATTTATTTAAAATAAAATAGAACTGAGAAGCAAGTGTAACAGAGTTCACTAAAGATGAATTTGCTGCAGAAGGAGACGCCACCCTCTGGAGTAGAGACAAGCATTTGATTGATTCTCTGAGCTGGAGGCCTTAGTCTTTAACTCGAGTAGCTAATTGATTCTCTTATTGTGAGGTTATTCCCAATCAGTTCTCGCGTTCTTGGTGTGCTTTTACTCCAGCTATGTTCAGTACCGGACTTGATGGAGCTGACTGTCATACAGCATCCAGAATACATTTTTCCGAATAAATCCAGAAAAGCATACAAATAAATAGGATTCGAGAAGTTCCTCCAGACACTTAATACCAAAGCCGAAATTATTTACAGAGGAAGAGTTACCAAGACCAGGTTCAGTTTAGCCTGGAACGCTTCACAGTGGAAAGTTTGAATCCCTGTGGTAAGGCAATACCTGACAATACCTCAAATTAAATATTCATCAGATTATGAAAACCCCTTGGAACAACTAATGTCAACAGGGGGAATTGGCTAAGGTCATGAGGACCACAGTTGTGCGCAAGTGTGGGCAGGCCGGCGAACCACTGAACTCCAGTCGCCGCGGTAAAATCACCGTCCCGACCACAATGCTGAATTTCATCCAGTTCCTGCAAGGTTTGCTCTGGAAACTCACACAAGCCATCCTGTAGGCCCCAATGCACCCTGAAGTTCTGAACAACGTGCCTATTTGCAGAACTTTGTCAGGCAGCTCTGTGTTTTTCAGAAAGGAACACTAATGAGAGCCGCCCAGTTAAAAGCAAGCGGCAATGTATTGGTGGAGCGGACCACCTCAACTATTTTTTGCAATATTTCTCCTGCATACCCAGAGTTTACTCTTAACTACCATAGTACTATCTCCAACACAGAGATGCAGAGAGCCATTCACCATGACCGGAGCCATTCACCGTGACCGGAGTCATTCACCGTGACCGGAGCCATTCTCCATCCCTCATGGTGTCTAGAATCCAAATTGTGTTTTAAAAAGAAGGTGGAGAGAATACTGCTTATATTCTCACACCATCTCAGACAAGATCTGTTTTTTGACTGGCCTTTTTTTAACCTGAAGACTTCCCCTCATCCGTGAGCTTTAGGTACATAAACTGTTCCTCTACTTCACACACAGGGTGGGTGGGTGGTGTGGTGGAAATTCCTAAAAGCAGAATTCCTTCAGCGGTGAGACACGGGTACATTAAGCACTTAGACACGATATCTATTAAACAAAGATTTAATGCTCAAGCAAGAGTCTCTCCCTCCTAAAGCGTGAGAGCCCCGATCGTTGGATTCACATAATACTTACACATGAACAAACAAGAAATCGTCATCATTCATTCAGTGGAAAAGTACAGCAACCCCTTTTCAGTAACCTTCCACAGCCTCCTTCGCTCAGAGGAGGTCAGCTCAACCTCTCCTCCAGATAGGGACAAATCAGGAGGAGACAAACAGGAG
>JAOYSI010013318.1:4483-21278 GCA_025775065.1 Hiodon alosoides | reverse complement strand
CGGGGACAGGAAAAACAGAGACGGAGACAGGAAAAACAGAGACGGAGACAGGAAAAACAGAGACGGAGACAGGAAAAACAGACGGAGACGGAGACAGGAAAAACAGAGACGGAGACGGAGACAGGAAAAACAGAGACGGAGACAGGAAAGCAGAGAGACGGAGACGGAGACAGGAAAAACAGACGGAGACGGAGACAGGAAAAGGTCCTTACTCTTCTTCTGTTCTCCCCATCTTCAACCCTCTGCCGTTTTCTTTTCTCTGTCAAAAACAAAAAGGCTTTTCTTACTTCTTCCACCTCCCATAATTAAATCAAAAGCATTCTGTACAGATTAAGTTCACCCCGAAAATAAAATAGACAATGTGAACTTTTTTGTTTTTTTATTATTGGAATGCCAATGATTTTTGCTGCACTAATGAATCTTGGCTTGATACGACGATTCCAACCACCACGCGAGGGGAGAATGCGGACGCACGGCTAGTTCCTTAATGAGACAAGCACTTAATGAGCAATTGTATAGACAACTTTAAACAAATGTCAGCCTGTGCTTAAAAGGCGCAATTAGGGCACAGCGAGAACAGGGCTAGAGGGCTCCTGACCGCGTGTTAAAATAACGGTTACACCCCCACCTCGCCGGATCAGCTCCTTTCCCTCGTCAATCAGGTCGGAGGTCATGTCGCTTTCACCCACAAACTGCTGGAAACCCAGAAGGTTGAGACAGCGCGTGCCAAGGCTGCAGACACAAGGGTCAGAGGTCAGGGAAAGAGAGAGCGTCCATAAACTCATTACAAAACCGAACGAAAGTGTACTTGAACGCCGTAATGTTTACTGTTCCTGAGCCTGGCGCGGCGCGGTGCGGCGCGGCGCGGCGCAGCGCCGGCCTCACCTGAAGCCCGCAGAGCTAACGCGAGTCCCTGGAAAAGGGAAAAGGAGACCCCAACGACAGGGCTCACCTGAAGTAGGTGGCGATGCAGAGGAGGACGATGAGCATGGGGTAGTAGATGTAGAAGCCATTGGCGATGAAGGAGAGGACACGCATGGAGCCCATTATCTGCAAAGTCGGAGAAGACAGACGCGGGTCAGCTACTGGCCAAAGTATGAACTTACCAGCCCGGTCTCCGGTAGTGTGCATCACTGATAAAACATCTGCTTTTGGGAGGCTAAACTGGCGGATATCAAGCGAATTACGCATTAGCAATCCTTTTTGAGCTGGAATTACAGCAGAGCTACGGAGGACAGAACTGTTGCAAATACAACAACCCACGCTGATCCAGTCATCCAGCTGATCATTCAACAGGTCTTGTACCCCATGTCGTTTCATGACCGGCCCCCTTACAGCCAGTACTATACTCACTGACGTGTACGCAGTCTGCTCCTTCTGCTGGTGTGAGATGGCCGAGTCCATGTGGATCAGACCCAGGAAGTTCAGGCAGAGGGGCGGGGTTAGACGGCAGAACAGCCTGCAGGGAAACAGCGCAGGAGAACCTAATAATTCAAAACTTTATCCACCGCTAACCCTAATCAGCACGCAAGATCGTCCACAGCCGTGTACCCCCTGAAACCTGTCCCTGAATTAATAATGTCCAATACAAACATTACTCGGATTACTTAGGTGTGCATTTAAATAAAAAGGCACGCATCTGTTAATTTGGGTGAATACGATTGCTAAAACCCACACAAAAAAAATTTCATGAAGAATAGGTAAGAATAATTTGCAGTATATCAGAGGACACCGAAATACCGACAGATAAAGGAGACCGGGCCTTTAAACTTCATATTAAACCCCGCCCTTTCGGAACTGATTGGCAGCGCGCACCAGCCCCTCCTCTTTGGCAAGTATGCACAGGGGAACAGCAGTCTCGGGGACGTACATGCCGCTAAACTGGAGGCTGTAGGCGTCGGTCTGGTGGTGTGAGGCCAGGTAGTAGTAGTTGAAGACACGGATGCGGAACACAGTGGAATACACGCAGGTGCACAGGAAGAAGATTGTGATGAAGCACGCCATCTAGTGGACAAAAATAGCGTCAACGGGCAGGAAAAAAAAACCTGTCCCCATTTTGCTAAGGAAGCGAGAGCCTAAATATAGACAATACTTAAATGTGTTTAGGCAAAGGGGAAATCCATACAGTATACCACAACAGAGTTTGAGCCGCCGTTTAGACTCCAGTATTTCTCCTATTCATTCAAGACTTGCAGGCAGATCCTCACAGAAATCGAACATACCACTTACACAATCCAAACCTAACTTTCCACATTCCTGTTACATGAGCAGGCTAATTTAAGATTCCTGCTCTTAGCACTGAATAAGCAGGGTACGGTTGCCCAGAAGGGTTATTGCAGCGCGATGCTAAATGATCCTATATTTTACTCTTTGGTGTAAAAAAAAACCAAGGGCAGGACACTGTTCACACAACCTTGGTCTTTTCTAGAAATGTTTATGTTCTTTACCAGCAACTTAGAAAGTTCTCAGGGAGAAATCTATCTAAAAGAATTACATATCATTTAATTTAGTAATAGCACAAGAATGGTCAAGTCCTCCGACGGATATGTTATCTGGAGTAAGATCTTTGTTTTCTGACAGAGCGTCGACGCCCGGCTAACACGGCACTTCCTCAGCTCACCTCGATGTACAGATAGTTGTAGTCCCTCTCAGCCAGCTGGATGAAGACGGCAAAGAGGGAGAGGACCGGACGGGTACTGAAGAAGGTGCACTCGGACCAAACCACCGCCACGGAGAAGAGAGACAGGACCACTGCCAGGAGTCTGTAGAACCAGTGCTTGAGCAGACATTCCCAGTACCACTCTGGGAAAGGAGACACCGAACACGCGTACGTGTGAACGAGACAAACGTCCTGGCCGGGGTGGCACAGGTCAACGTCCGTACAGACTCACACTCACACTACATTCATATGAAAAGTCTTTCTATGCTGTTCTAACAATCCATTATCAATACTGGTCTACACAAGGACCAAATGAGCCTTTAAAATTAGCCGTTAGAAAAACTAATGAATGATGAAGAGTGTTTCCTTGGGAAAAAGTACAACATCGAATGTATAGGCAGGTGGTTCTTGAAAATAATTGAATAGCATCATTAGCCAACCAAAAAAAAAAAAACTGGGGTAAGCTCCTCCCCTACAACTCACCTACGGTAGGGGTGTACAAGTATCGGTTGACCCAGCCCGCAGGTTCGGTCAGGGCAAAGCTGCGTACAAACTGGTGGGTGGTACTGGTCTCGTTTTTGGCCACGTCCTCCAGGTGAAGGGCCTGTTCCATTAGGATCTGCCACTGGACTCGGGTTCGATTGTGCCGCTGCACCGCGTAGATCACCTGACCAGCGCAACCAAAGCAAAGGTTAACCTCGGCCCCACCACCTTATTTTTCGGGGTACACACGGCTTTAGGCACTGGATTAACAGAAGATGGGGAATTCTTCATCGTACCTGCTTGTGGAGCTTCACAAGATTCTTCTCACTAGGGTAGGTGTTTTGTTTGTCGTCAAAATCTTCATAGTCGTCCATGTTCCTGCCCATCTTCTCCTGGTAGTCCGTGGGACACTAGGAACGAAGGCTGTGTGGTTAGGAGCGGACCCACCCCTGTGTGAAGCCGGCCTAGGACCCCAAACGACTGGTCTCCCTACCTTCCTCAGAATGGTGTCGATGTACTTCCTCAGGGGATGGTTGTACTTAATGGACTCACTGACCTTCCTCACCTCCTGTCAGACAGAAATACAGGACGTGTGGAGTAGCCTTTTTGTGAGACCCCGTATGCATCCAGCCGGCCACCGACGCCCGAAACCCATCGCCGTGATCCCTTAAACCCTGACCTCCATGATGTCCTCCAGGTTCTCCTCGGCGTCCGCCTTCTCGGTCATCAGCTTGGCCGCCTTGAAGTAGGTCTTGACCAGCAGGTGCCCCCGGCGTGAGGCGTTCCAGTAGGAGCGAGGGATCTCCACCAGTCCGTAACCCAGCAGCAGCACCAGCAGGAAAAGGCCCCAGGTGTTGGCTGCTGTGATGCCTATCGTCTGAAGCTCGTACCTTAACGGGGTGGGGTGGAGCGTTACCCGATGGACCTGCGCGTAGCCCTAAAATTACATTTTTCCTAACGGTCTGAAAAAGACAGACCTGTCCGTAAAAGACAGACCTGAAAAATCAGGCCTGCGTATGAAGAGGGGAGAGTACAGAGAACGGACGGGGAAGGGGCGGGGGGGCGAGACCCTCACCACGACAGGCGCCACTGCGGGTGTACCGCCACGTAGATGAGCAGGGAACCGAAGATGAGCAGGTAGGTGCCGTAGTAGATGGCGTTCTCGATCAGCGCCGTCTTGATCTTCCCCGTGATGGAGAAACCACCGGAGCGAGCGTACGACTGCATGAAGGGGAGCAGCAGCCTGGGCACGCAGGAAGACAAACACCTTGCACTACCACACTTGGACAGCAGATGGCGTAGAGGTTAAGGTACTGAACCTGTGGCCTAAAGGCTGTTGGAGGCCCTACTCTAAAACCCATGAGAAAAGGTACTAAACTGGATTTTCTGAAAATAATGTTACACAAAGCGGTCAAAAAAATAACAAAAACTAACAACATACACACACGGCTCCCAACGTAGTTTGTCGACAGGGGGAAATCAGTCAAGCTCTCACCAGGTCAGACACTGGGAAGTCCAGTACACCACACGCCAGAACACAGGCATGATTCCATCCGGGATGTAGCTCCACGGTTTGTGACACACCTTTGGCACGCTGTGGAGACAAATGTAACAGCTGAATTACACTGGCCCTGCGGACTCAACAACTCAACGCTGGGTTCCGAGCCACTCCGCTGTCCGAGGAACCGGGAGCCGTTGCGTCATAGAAACCGGACATCGGACATCAAGAGCAGAAGGTTGCAGGTTCCAATCCAGTGGAGCGGAGCTGCTCTTAACCCCTTTGAGCAAGGTATTTAAAGTAACCATTTCTAGATGTGCTTTATAATATAGAAGAAGTCAGTGTAGCCATAAAATGTATAAAGTGCATATTAATATATTTAAAACGCATTACTAATCCACAAAAAAACAAACAAGAAATGAGAAGAATTTAACTTGTGAGATGTTGGGTTCGGCCCATGAATAAATGTGCTTCAGAAAAATCTTTTTGCTAAACCAGTCCTCAGTGCTAATTCTAGAATATTTCTCAAAGGCAACAAAGGCAACACTGAAAGCTTTCAGGATACGTTGTATTGAAGACAACAAAAATAAAATGAAAGCACACCTAATTGAGAAATGAGATTGGGTCTAATTTATAGTCATGTGATGCCGGGCTTGGGTGAGGCTCCCGTGGCCCGATCAGGCCTGGTACCGCAGGAAAACACATTCACAGGCATCCTGCTTTCAAAAACCCAAAATTCGCTAAAAAACAAAAAAAACAAGTAACTTTCAATGCTTATGGCCCGTTCGTTACCAACTGTGATCAAACTCAAACAGGAAGGTGATCTCCTTTATTGTAGGAACAAGAACAAAGGGACACAAATTTGTCTAATTATAGCCAGCAGAGTTTCCTTTTCTCCGACAGCCACATTAGACTATTCCCCATCACCAAGGAAAAAGATCACGCTACGGACAGAGCTGGAAACAGGGAGGACACTTACTTCCTAGTGGGCGAGACGGAGGTGTTGGCTGCAGTCTTGTTGGAAAAGCCGGCCGTCACGGCCGCGTGTTCAGTGTTGTCAATCTTGCACTGCTTATAGATCGTCTGGGAGGCAGAGAGGCACACACAAACACGTTGGCGGTTACGAAAACGAAGAAAAACGCACACTTTAAGTCTAGGTCTAGAAAGCGTCGTCTTTCGGTTTGGAACAACGAAAGCCACTGGGTGCAGGTGTCAATCACCGATCATGCGGGTATTAAAAACCCCTACAGGTCACATTTAGGAGGGTGGACGGACCGTGCTGACGTCCAGCGGCAGGATGAAGACGATGAGGAAGCACAGGTACCAGGCCAGCAGAGTCCCGAACAGCACCATACGCTGCTGCTTACGGAAGTCCCCGTAGCGGTGTAGAAGGAACAGTGCCAGGAAGAACACCACCACGATCTCGATGCCCAGCGCCGCCCCGCTCATCTTGCCACGCCCGCTGGTCCTGCGACAGCCCAATCAAAATAAAGAAACTAAATCGCTAGGCGGCCGCTCCACAGGTGTGAGACTGTAGGACCTGGGGGAAGAGAGGGAATTTATAAGGTATAAAATCGACTGCAACCAGCAACAGAGCCAGGAAGAGGAACCAGTCCTTCGTTCCTCTCCACACAGCCCGGTGAGAAGTACAGGGCAGAAGTAGTTTCACGAGAACAAGCACCGCATCAGAGACAATTATAAAAAGAAAAACAAAAGAAAATAAATAAAAACAGTCTCTAGGACCAAGCACAGCTTCTAGAGATATACTAGGCATCTGACAGAAGCAACTGTTGATCTTTGCTTCAGTGAAAGGGTCCTTTGTTTGCCTCTGCTGGAGCGAGAAGAGTGGAGAATGGGTTCATCTCACCCTGAATAATGCAAGATTGCCTCACAACCTTATGGAGTACCACGCAATGGGCCTTAAACAGCGTGGAAGCATTCAAACCTTCTGACAGCCCTGCTAAGATAACAGGCAGCTGAACATTAAAGGCATTTTTAATGATCATACATAATGTAATGTATCATATTTTATCAATATTTTAATGAATAAACTAAACTAAATTTCCTGCGCAATGCAAAATTACTATATTATAAAATATTAATATAATACATATATATACACACACACACACAAACACTTATTTATACATACACAAAACTAGCAGTTTTCTACAAAAAAAAGTTTATTCTATTAACATGTTGTCAAAGTCTAATGCACCTTGATTATAAAACGGTTCACATTCAAATAATTTTTTTAACGCTTTAAGATTTAAAAGTCCATTATAACAAAACGTTTAACACGTAAAATGTAAACAAATGTTCTGATGAGAGAAGAAGACCAATAAAACGGTGTACAAAAAACAAGGATCGAATACACAAAAAATTCCCGTAGGACCCTTTTAAGCGTGTAATGATTTTATTTTACCGATAAATCAAGTCGTGTGGGTGGGTTATGGTCTCTCCAAATGTGCTGGATTACGGATATTTCCACCGTGGTTACCAAACTCGGTTAGAAACCTTAAAGAGGCGTATTGATGTATATTTTTTTCAAATCACGCAAATTGTCTAGTCGGTACGACAAAAAGTCACATGAAGGTTGTTAACTGTTGACATTACATGGCTACCAAGCTATGTTTATAAACCAGTATGCATGGGGCATGCTAGTTTATGGCAAAGGAAAATAAAATCGCTGGTCATGAAAACGCTTACTAGTTATGACAACTAGCTGAATAATGCGCTAGTTAGCTGCTCAATACTGGTATGTATAGGTGACTTCTCCAGTACGCAATACATGGCACGAAAGGAAAGGTAACGTCAATAGTCATCCTTAGCGACTACCTTTCTGACTAAACTTCCCCTTAAAGTCTAAGTAATTGAAGCAGTGCATTAAAATACCATCTAAAATAATAGCAACATAGAGGCATGGTAGCATTAATGTTATAAATTGGTTTGTATCCGGCTATACATTGAGGAGTTAAATTATTATTACGCGAACGAGTCCGTCTCTTCTCTACGTCAGCCAAATCTGATAACAATTAAACTCGCAACATAACTAGGTTATTCTTTAAATCAGCTGTTTAAAAACAGTTTTCTTACCTCCGCTGTGAATACTAAATAAACTCGCCCCAAGATCAAATACCAGCCTTATTTCACGGTATAGCGAGTTTGTCGTTATTAGAAAATTCTGTGAAATGTGTACACCATGGAAGTATTAGCGTCATATCCTTTTAACTTCCTGTGTATCCCTTCAAAAGTCACCTGTTTGTATTGTACGCATGCCTAAAACGTTCAACTGTAGACAGCGGGTAGCCTTGGCATGGACTTTGCAGAATCTATCCCTTATTACGACCATGAATATTATTAATATAATGTTAAACACGAAACGCACTGTATATATATAATTTCCTGTTGTTTTTTTTGCACAGGGCCTACCATTTTCAGTGGAAACAATATATATTTAAAATCAGTAGAAATTATGAATATCTAAATAGCGGATACTTTTAATTTGTAACATTCCTTTTGAACCATAACCGTAACAATGAACCATAAAATACCCAATATGTTTAACCACATAACCATTCGATTGGGAAAGGGGGGGCTAGTGAACCGGTCCCCATGTGACAGCTACTGAAGTCTGCGCATGTGCGATAGGTGGAGTTCAGTTGTTTTTTCCATCTTCCCATTCGCGTTTAAGGAAGAAGGCGGGCGAGCAGGCGGGAGGTTTAAATAATCCCGCTTGGATTTAGTTTAAGTATTCTAGCTAATGTGTTTTAACGCGTCTGATCGGAACCTACACAAATGAATGAAATGTCAGACGAAAGGTAAGGGATATAGCTAATATGATGCACCTTTTTTTATTTGCACGTTTGACTTAAAAAAAAAAATGTTATTCCGATATATTCGATTTCGCGGTTAAATAATGATTTTACATTTCCCGTATTGTTGATTTCTTTCTTGCATACATATATGCATGCACTCACACAAGCGACTTAATTCCCCCGATAAATTACTACTTATTTGTACGGTATTAGTGGCTTCCTGTAACACTATTGTCAGTGTAAGAATGGCGATCATGGAATGAATGCAGACCTTCACTCAACACTACTTAAATGGATTAGGCTGCAACCTGAAAATCGCTGCAAATTTAAACATTGGATTGCAACGCAGGTTTCATTGTACGCGCGCTTGGGGTTTTTGTGAGATTATTTTTCGCTCTCTCGATTTTAAAACCACATTTCCGCTATTTAACGCTGCTACTACATATATATAATTGATTTATTTGTTTTTAAAGGAATTGTTCATAAATTATGTTCTTTGTTGGGAGAATGCGTTTGTTGGCGCGACAATGCAGTTGGAGGGTGGGCAGGCATCCGCTCATCTAAACAATGACCGTTGGCTGATGATGGGGAGTCGTGACCTAACCTTAAAATCGACGACTATATTACAAATTCGGTTTCAGCATACGAATAACTCCATGCATTTCAAATTATTTCACCGCCGATGTGTTGAGTCATTACGACTCTACTCTGCTGTATACTAACCGGGTTGGTAACTTGAGTTCGTTAGATTGCATGTTTATTCTCCTGGACAAAGGCGCTGATCTAATTGTAGATGCTTCCGATTGTCTCGCATTTTACTAATTAATCTAGTCATGATATGTGTACTGCAATTAAATTATAGAACGGGTGTGATCAAGTGGGTTTTAAACCAGCACGATAACGTTGGGCTGATGGCACAGTTTGAAAGCACGATCAAAGCGGGATTTTTTTTTTTTTTGTTCGGGGAAGCGGGTGAACTTTTTGTGTAGCTTTGTGAAAAATAAATCGATTTACGGGCTTGTCTGCAATTGTCTTTAAGGTGTCATTGTTGATTTGTTTGTTGTAACAGGCCCCTGCAACATCTTCCCTGGCTGAGTGTAAATCTGGAAGGCTCCATGTTGTGTCTGAACCCGAAAAACAAGCGAAAGAAGCCCTCTTTTGGGGAGGGGCTGCACACTGAAAACACCCCCCAGGAGCTCATCCAGCAATGGTCCCCCCCCCACAAACTGACTCGGACTTCCTCAAAGGGAAAAGAAAACGAGACCCAGTTTGTCCTGGCCAGGCGACCCCGTCGTAAGAGGGAGTTTGGAGGTTAGTATGTGTGAAAGGTTTATCAGGGTTACAGTTAAATACAGCAATATGATTAATGCTAGTTGATTCGCTGAAATACCGATGTGGAGTAACCAGTTCGGATCATAAAGGTTAGCTCAAGATGTTACTGTAGTGTGATTTTAGGCAGACTTGTATATGAAAATAACTGTCTCATGTTGTATTTGCAAGAGCAAAAAAAATGTTTTAAATTAGGTGTAATTTTGGAGGACAGTCCCCATTAGCATTTCAGGTTAAACGGGCTCATTTGCACCCTACGCTATGTGGAAAGACCAGCAGGAAATTCCGGTCTGTCCCCTGGGGCTGCTAGTAACGTTAGCACCATTGATGAGGGGGACTTTTGCTTATACGACTATCCCAAGTGCGTCTGTGCTGACAGGTTTATCCTGGGACCGTCTACCTGATGAGCTTCTGCTGGGGATCTTCTCCAACCTCAGCTTACAGGATCTCCTGGGAGCGTCTCGCGTCTGCAAGAGGTGGCATCGCCTGGCGTAAGTACGGGGGGCTTGTTTTTGTGTGTGGTCTGAGCCTTTTAAACCCTCCATGTGTGAGCGCTGGTTTTCCCTGTCTGATGTCTGCCCCTAGTTTTGACGAGTCGCTGTGGCAGAGCGTGGACCTGGTGGGGAAGGCCCAGTTTGACTCGGCACTGGGCCAGGTGCTGTCCGTGGGGGTTCTGGCACTCCGTTGTCCTCGCTGCTCCATCGGGGAGCCTCAGCTTGCTCATGGCCGGTAGGTCTCTCTCCCCGAAGAGCCTCGAACGCGGTCCTGTCCACCATGCGGCTAACGCGGCGTTGCCTCCCCTGTGGTCCCAGGAAATTTCGCGTGCAGCACATGGACCTTTCCAACTGCACGGTCGGCACCCCAGTTCTGGAGGACATACTCTCTCGTTGCCAGCGGCTGCAGGGTCTCAGCTTGGAGGGGCTGGAGCTCTCGGACAACGTCCTGCTGTGAGTACGGCCTGTGGGACGTTAGCCTCCAGAGCCACGACGGGACCCCCGCGGTTCTGACTCCTGTCTCCGTTTCCTGTAGGTCTCTTGCTCAGAACCCGGAGCTCGTGCGGCTCAATCTGGGCGGCTGTTCCGGCTTCTCCCCGGAGTCGCTCCGTAAAATGCTCTGCTCCTGCACCCGGTAAGGATGAATTTGTAACCGAGCTCCCGGGAAGCTGGTGGCACCGTCGCCAGTATACTCTGTCATGGGTTGATGCTGTTTTGGACCCTCTGAATGGACGTGGGCTTCTTTTCTGCCTGTAGGCTGGAGGAGCTGAACGTGTCGTGGTGCGACTTCAGTGAAGCCCACGTGGAGGCTGTGGTCTGCAGTATTCCCCCCAGCGTTGTCCAGCTCAATGTCAGCGGATACAGGCAGAAGTTGACCCCGGGCGGTGAGTGACCGCCTACGTTACAGCAGTGTCCCCCTCTCTGAAATGCGCCGGGTCACCTCTAAAGTCTGGTAATCCGTATCTCCTCCCCTTTTCAGATGTGAGCGTCTTGGTGGAGAGGTGTCCTAACCTGACACACCTGGATTTGAGGTGAGGAACCATAAACATGAATGCTGCGACGCTCGGGGCGCCGGTTCAACGTGACGTCGAGCCCACCCGCCCGTTTGTGTGTGTTACAGCGACAGCGTGCTGGTGGCGGACGACAGCTTCCCCGTCCTCGAGCAGCTGCGGTCGCTGAAGCACCTCGCGCTTAGCCGTTGCTACATGATACTGCCGGACGCCCTGAGGTAAGTCGCTGTGGTCGCAGACCTGGCACCTAGCCTGCCGTTGCTCGCCGGAATCAAATTCTATTCCCGATCTCTGTTGATCTGAACAGATGCTAGTTATTGGTGGCTTCAAGGCTGCGGTGTAACAGTTATTCCCCTCTTTTTGTGCTCAGTGACTTCGCAAAGTTCTCAGAGTTGCGGACGCTGGAGTTATTCGGCCTGGTTCAGGACAGCCATCTGCCGTTGCTGGGCACCATGCTGCCGCGACTGCAAATCAACACGCGCCTCTTTTCGGGCGTCGCCCGTCCCACCCCCGCCGGCGCGAGGGGCCGCACCATGTGGGGAATACGTTGCAGACTGTTCTACAGGTCTGAGTCCAGGCGTTGATGCGCCTCAGCGAAACTTGACGAGACGGGGAAGGAACAGTTCGGCTACTTGGAGGGGGGTGCGATGAGCGAGCTGACAATCTGTTCAAGGCTGACTAAAAGCGGCAGGATCCTAGCCCTTCTACTGGAACTGGTCACCTTCTGCTGCAAAGTGTTTCTCAACATGGAAACTCTGCCAGATAACGCCGTTAGATTATGTGTTTCATCACAGAACATTCCAAAGAAACCTTTTTTTTTTTCTTTTTTTTTTTTAATGGTTGCTTATTTTATACCATGGTTGATGGAAGCCCTGGTTTATCTTTCATGTTACTAAGTTAAATGGAAACTCCTAGCATGTTGGGTGTTCCTGACGCATTTGTTTAGAAGTTCAGATTTAGCAGCCGGCTAGGTAAAGCTGATTTGTGAATCACGGCTGTGAGTTACACGCTTCGTTGGCTAAGGAGTGAGCTGATTGAGTGGCGGCTGTGCGGGACAGGTGAAACGGTGTTCATTTGCCCAGTCATTTAGCGACGTCTGCATTGAACAGTAGCCCACAGATGACCAAACACTGGAAGATGCTGCTATCAAAGCTAAGGTACCAGGAAAGGCTTACTGTTTGCAATGGCAAAATCGCTCAATTAACCATGGCAGGAACCGTTTACAAAGCATGTATTTTTAGTTTGCTAGCTATCTCTGCGCGGTATATACAGTTCTGTATGTATATACTGTGGTTTTCTGACACGTTTTGAAGGGTTTTGTCACTGATGCTACTGTGGTGGAGAGCAGCTGCCTGCTAGTGCTGAAGGAGAATTGGCCTAATAGCAATTTAGCTTGCTAATCATTTTACACTGTAATGTTGCCTGCGGACTGTCACAAAAGATCAGTACTGCCGAGGTAGCAGTATGTCGGGTCGGGTCGGGATTAGAGGCTGGAAAGTGAGGCACAGGCTTGCCACCTGAATCGGGCCTTTTCCGTTACACCGTTAATTTAACCAGCTTCAGCCTTGCGTAGTGAAAACGTCAAACTAGCAAAAAAGCACTTTATTAGGCTTCAGTGACCCAATCAGGACAACGGTGCTGTATGAGTTGCCACATTTCATTTTTTTATAAAAAAAAGTCATTATTGGGTACTGTTATGGTTGCCTTTTTAAATACTAAAGGGAAAGTAATGTTTATATTGTAATCTGTATGACATGTTCTGATAGCTTTTAGAATTGTAGTTTAAATTGATAAAATAGGCCATTTGGACATGTCAAAAGAAATTTGAATTATGGAATTTCTATATTGCTTGACCACCGGATGGATATTTTAAATTGTTCCAATCATAACCATTTGCCCTATCCAAAGTTGGTGGATAACTATATATTGTGAAGTACATGGTTGCTTTTAACAGTCTCCATGCAATGATATTCAAGTGTAATTGGTTTAATCTAGGGGAAACCAAAATTGTGTACTGAGCACCTATGCTAAACTGTGAACTGCCACTAGAGGGCAACGTACAGGCTTGGATCAGAGTGTAGGGTTAATGTTGTTCAGACAGGAGGTAGTCTAGTAACTCTACCACTGAGAAATGGTTATGAACATTTCCCAACTGAGTTAAACTTGAATTGTTTCCTTAATGTATTTGTACTTGATATTTTAATGTTCTGCCACGTTGAACTTGGATTGTTTTGTATGATTAAATGTATTCCAATTGTAGGCTGGGAGAATGTTTACTCTTTAATAACCAAACAATTTCTGCGTACATGGCACTGACGATAACAATGAATGTACAAGAATCAGACGGACTATTTTGTCACTCTAACGGAAGTTAGACAGACCCTCAATACCATGTCTGTCCACTTGGATGACTGATTTCCCTTCCACCCAAACAGGCTCTGGTTCTCCTGACCCAGTTTTCTGCTCTGATGCTTGGGAGGGATCTGAATTTGATTGGATGGGCTGTGCTTGTGGAGCTGGAACGCTCTGAACATCAGTTCAGAGTACTGGATTGTGGGAAATGGAGTTTTAAAATGACCTAATATCCGACATCAGTGTCACTGTAAATTCAAAACTCAAACTTCCTAGAACATCTATATACAATAGTTTAATATAAATAATTCATATACTCCCTCTGCTTCTAGATTAGTTTAATACTTTTCAAAATAAATTTGGCAAGTCAGTCTTCTGACTGAAAAAGCTCAAACACAAAAGATTTAATAAAAGCAACTATTCACCCTGACAATTTATTTCTGATTTTCACCCTTTTAAAAGTTTCTCAAGTCCCCTTTCTACACCTCTTCCCCAACCTGGACTGCTTTCTGTGCCAAAACATCACCCTGCTTTTCAACTTGTTCAGGAATTGGCCAAAACAGCACTAATTTGGCATGTTTCTCAGACCCCACACCAGGAGAGTCGAGACTCGCCTGACTGCAATGTGGAGGGTAGGTTTCCCTGAGGTGGCAGGAGGAAGGTTTGAGTAAATCAAAGCGAGTCTACAGAGCTAAGGTGAATCTCTACCAGGACCGGTGGTTAAACCTCAGCTATCTGTGCAACGAAAACGTACATAACAAACCAAACCCCCTAACACAGGTCACAGAAGTTACTGAAATGCTCTAAAATAAAACACACAAAAAAGTATAGAAAGCCCCAATATCTAACTGATCAATAATCACTCAAGCTCCTTCCAAGTAATAAATAATAATGAAAACCTGATCTCTACACCTGAAATTAAGGAAACCATTTCATGGCCAAGAAAAGAGGACACGCCAGCCACTCAGACCACCTCCCAAATTCCCTTCAGGGTGGAGGTTTTTCCAGTCCCCTCCCGTGGGGCTAGTCTCCGAGCAGGACGGTGCGAAGCTGGTCGTCCTCGCTGATGCTGATGGTAGCAATGGCGCCATCGTTGAACTCGAAAGACGTCCCGCCGTCCACCACCATACAGGCGTCCCAGCAGCGCGAGCGGACACACACCCTGGCCAAGGAGCACACGGAGGTGAGACGTGTGGCAAGGCGAACCCTGAGCAGGACGTGAGGTCACTGGCGGAACTCACTTGTTAGCGAAGCCTCTTTGGCGGCTGTTGGAGAAGACCCTGTTGACGATTGGCTCCCGGATGCTGAAGAACAGCTTGCATTCCTCTGGGCCAAAGGTCAGAGACTCGTTGTAATCCTTAGTAACTAACCTCAAAAAAAAAAATACACTCCGTCCTTAAAGTCGCCATTTTTGTAGAATAACAAAAAAAAAGGCAATTTAGTCTATCAATACGTTTTAACTTAAAACATTTGTTTTAAAGAAACTCAACTCAAACGCTCACCCTTTTCAACAAACTCCTGGTTCAGCGGAATATTCAGTCCCGTTTGTGCCTTGCCTGAATACAAACGGCAAACATGAGGAGAAATCTTTCCCCTTCTTCAGCTCATGGTCGTGCCCAGTGAGAAGCCTCTCCATTACTCACCTATCTGCAGGACGTCTTTCACCGCCTCTTCATACAACTTGTTAATGTTGTAAGACCTGCGCAAAGAAACCAAGACCGGCGTTAACGCACGCATGGCAGCTGTGTTGCTCACGGAGGTAGCTGGGTCTGACTAAAGCCAGTTCCCACTGCCTGCTGTGGCTACTATTCATTCAGTGCTGGCTGTACCAAGCTTTGGATCCGGTGCCGGTACAAACGCTGAGCCCAGAACTCTTCTGCTTCTCCCACGGTCCGTCGTCAACAGAGATCTCGTAGTAGGAAGCCCTACGGAGCGAGAGGGTGAGATGGGGTTGGAAGGATTTATACTTCACCCTGCGATAGACACAGAGATCCAAAAGTCAGACAGGGAAGGGGGATGGCGAGGGGAGAGGGGGGGGGGGTTAATGAAGGAAGACGACTCTAAACACAGATCTGAAAATCTCTGGGGACTCCACGATGCGATGACGAGGTTGGTATGTGGGGGTACCTGGAGGAGAGTGACTCCCCAATGAAGATTTCGTTGAGCCCTCGAACGGGGAGCAGGTGGGGTTGAGAAACTGTGTCGTTTTCTGCACCTGCCCCACAAACACACCAGTTAAATGGAGATCTGCCCACAAACACACCAGTTAAATGGAGATCTGCCCACAAACACAGAGCAGGGGAGGTGCAATTACGCAGAACCCTAAACGGCAACTAAAAACAGAACGGGACCAACAGGGGCTCTGTAAAGTGGAACCGCTTTTAATGAGGAGACATGTGGAGAAGACCGGCCCCATCTGGGCTCTCATACGCCGTTTTTCGCGCCAGCTAAACTCTCATCCTCCACCCTGAATTCTTTCAGGGGAAGATGGGAGTGGTACAGAAGACGGACAGACCGACGAGCACGCAACGCAGGACCGGGTCTCAGCTGCTCAGAGCGGTCCGTACTGCGCTGGGTGTCGGTGGAGACGCGGTGTGCCTGGTTGTGTTGCTCCAGACTCAGCTGCTGCTCGTGCAAGTCCACCGGCGTCGGGTTGATCCCCGTCCCGTCCAGGTGCAGGCGTAGCCGTTGCCGCCACTGCCACCTGGTGGAAGGAAGGGGAAGTACAGCCCCACGTTACTGACTTCACACTGACACGCAGTTCACAAATGCTGCCTAACGCTAACAGCGCAAGACTTCAGCGTACTCTCGGAGACAGACATCCGACCCGCACCTGAAATCCCCCCTTCGAAGTTTCCTCAGCGCCTCTGAGAAGGAGTGAGTGTAGTGAACCGGTAGACACAGGTGTCCCTCAGACCTTCATGCATCAGGAAAGTGAAAAAGGTTAAAAAAAAAAAAAAACAGGCTTTAAAAGCATTACAAATGTATAATATTTTGTAGCACTTACAGCAATATTTTGTTTTATTTTAGTTTTAGCTTTTATTGTATGCATTTACACAGCTGGATATTTTGTAAAACAACACATCCCAAAAGTACACCCGCGGTTGCCCTTCCATGGATTTGAACCAGCAACAGGTCCACTACTAATGTCA
>JAOYSI010013297.1:26899-39321 GCA_025775065.1 Hiodon alosoides | reverse complement strand
TATCGTGTTAGTAATTTGCAAAATGTAGTATAAATTATGGAAACTTATTTAAATAATCTGTGGAAGGAAATTCCAGTAAACATTTAAATTGGTATCCGCTGTGAGATGAAAGCAGGTACACGTCTGCTTTTCATCCCTCCAGTCAAAGGAAAGCTATAATATGCCCTGCTCTGTGCTGTTAAAATCCGTTAATGAGTGTATTTCACTCTCTGGTGTCGCTTTGTTTTCAATTAGCGACAGTTTAACAGTTGCAATGGAGAGGGGGGCAACGACAATGCCACCAGTGTGTGACCTTGGCTGTTGAATTATGTTTCACACGGAAATTTATCCTTACAGATGCATCTGACATGATGGGGTATGGATGCTTGTCCTGTGTGTGTGTGTGTGTGTGTGTGTGTGTGTGTGTGTGTGTGTTAAACAATGCTAACCTAACCTGGCACAGTTTGTAGGTTTTGTTCATATTAATGTGCATGTTTTAATGCACGCCAAAGCACCCATAGCTGGGCACCCACTCATCATCTCCTTTCGGTTTGGTGCGACCTGTCTCTCTCTCTCGTCAGGAGTGAGTCAGTGCTTTCCATCCGCAACGGTCTAAATGCAAGCCTGTCATTCCACCAGCCGGTGCCTGGAGAACTTAGCTGGTACTGCATTGATGCTGTGCCTTTCCACATGCACAGGTACATCGCAGTGATATGAACTCGCCTGGCGATCCATACTGCTATCCATCTAACGGGCAGCTGCAGGGAAGGAAACGCAGTCCCCCAGAATGTGTTTTGCATGAATAACCACAATGTGGAAATGACCGGTCTGCTTATTCATTCATATAATTTGAAAGCTGGGAACGGATTGTTTGTCTGTGAGTCTTCAGTGTTTTTTCAGCTGTTGGGGTACACATTTCCTACATGTGGCTTTAGTAATTAAAAAAAAATCCAAACTCCAGTCTAACGCCTTCCTGCTTGAAAGTTTCAGCCTGGAAGCATGGACAACGTTTAGACTCGGATGGTATTATTCTTGTGTACGTGCTTCCCGTGGCCAGTAAGATGAAGGTTCACCATTAATTGGAATGGACACATATTTAAAGGATTCAGGTGACACCGATCCTTCTCTGAGGTTGTAGCTGTGTGACACCGCTGTTCAAAATGGTGTCAAAAAGCTGTGCGCGGGCGGAAGATCAGCTAGATGACTGACTGCGGATGATGGTCTGCTTGCTGTGCTCTTATGAGATGTTCAGTTCAGTTCTGTCCATGTCAGTATCCTATAGCAACAGAATATCGAGAAGATAACATGCTTTCATTTGGAACAACAAATCAAAATGGATCAAATAGCAGGCAGTTCATAGACGGTGCAAATGAACTTCCGCGACCTTGGACCACTTTATCACTAAAGCATTATGTGGCTTGGATTTGTAAAGGACTGCTGATTACATTCAATTTAAAGTGTTGATTGATTGATTGATTGATTGATGGAGAAACATCTGTAACAACAGAGCAGGATGAGATATTTAGTTCTGATTTTGATAGATTTTAATAATCACCGGGATTTTATAAGCAGTTTTTCTTTTCTGTCAACAACAGCCAAAGACTCGTGCCAAACCTCTAGTTAAGTAGTATTAGTCTCTCCAGCTCTCATTGAGTGGCCTGGTTGTCCATCTTCCATGTTGACTATTGCCTGTGTGTGAGTGTGTGTGTGTGTGTGTGTGTGAGAGTGCATGTGTGTGTCTGGATATGTACACAAGTGTGCGTAAATCTGAGTGCACGTGTGTGTCTGGACATGTGCACACATGTCGTTTGTTTCTATGTTCATATTTTAAAAGCCAGACGGTTAAACTGGAGATAGTTTAAATTGACATTGATCATGACGTGTTGTCAAATCTCCCCTTTCACAGCCTGAGAATAAAATATGCTGTTACAAATCCCTTCACATACATTTGAGAGTTACTGATGGCTTGATTTTAGGATTTAGAGTAGGTCAGTAATAGGATCTTGGTTGGGGGGGGGGAAATAAATACATTTTAAAAAGGTTAGAAACTTTTTTTTGTAAATGGTGTTCTGGTTTAGCACGATAGAATGAATCAGTCAGTCCTTCATAGAATTAACGTTCCATTTAAATCAGTTCCATTAGTAAAAAACGTGACTTTTTCATAAATCTTCCTTGAAGCCGTTTCAAATTCCCTTGCCAAGTTCTTTTTCAAACGTTTATTTGGCAAAACTCATGTCTGGAACGATAAAAAACTATTTTTACTGATTGTGGCTTATTGAAACAAAACTATGATGAAAATAGCCCCCTCCATTAAAGAATTCCAGATAAGGTCATCGCAGGAAAATTGGATGGAGTGTAGAGGATGATGGGAGGGAGGGGGGACCCCAAACCCCAGAAGAACTAGGAAGCGAGATGTTTCAGTTGTTTTTTCGAGATGTTTCAGATTGTTGTGGGTGAATTGCGATGTTCTCTCATTGTTGCAGACCCTGCTATGGTGCAGTAGAAGAGGCAGGTTTAGCGTCTTCACTGTCTGTGGGCTTCATCCGTGAAACACAACAGCGCGCTGAGAAGTTTCCACGTGAGTCTGAACCCTGAAGAAGAGAATGGCAGCCACGCTGACCGGACTCCTGCTCGCCATCTTCGTTCCTCTTCCTCTGGTAAGCGCTGATGTCATCGAAACGCAAGTTTCCCGGTGCCCCAGCTGGTCCGGTGTTCCTCTCAGTAGACAGACAGACAGACAACAGACAGAAAGAAGAGTGGATTTAGAGGAGCCGCCGTGGAGAATCCACTGACTGCTGTCGCGTGCGTCCGGTTGTCGTTTTGAACCAAAAATGGGGTGTAACATGCGACATGTAACATGTAACATGATGCCCGCGGGCGCCACACACACGCACGCTCGAGCAACCCAGAAGGAGCGAAGTGTGAAGCGTGAAGGAGGCGTTTAAGTGATACTTTGTTGTTACTCAGCCGCTGCCGAGAGACCTCCGCTGCCAGGGGAAGTAGCGCTCGCTTTGACGCCTCGGCTGAGCCAAGACTGCGTTTCCTGCCCAGACTTCTGTTGTTGCCTGGCCACCTGCTGCTTAGCAACACCAATAGGTCACCGCGAGCAGAGTGGGTACCATTATCCAGACGTAACCCAACAGTTTTTAACCGTTTCAGCGAAGCGGTTCTGTTCAGGTCAGTCTCCGGACTGCATCTGAAAAGAGCAGACTTTCCAGTCCCAGTGTGCTGTTGATCTCCAGTCAGATGGTGGTGGCTACTCCCCTAAAAGGGTTTAATAGGCGTGAGAAGCAGTTTGTCAGGCGTTTTACACCCAAACGTCGCAAGGGCCGTCCCAAACGGCTCCTGGAGCCAGTATCTCCCATGGTGATTGCATTAAACTGTATTAAATACAGCTTGTGCAGTAGGTCACACTCTGATGGATATCAGGGGCAGATGGACTCCAGATGCCCCTGATGGTTTGGGTCATAGCGGGAAGCCTTTGAGCCTGTGGTCACCACTGCAGCAACGTATCAGTGCTCATCATCAATCACTTTGACTTCATTCGCCGAAACGCCAGGCTGAACAACGGCACGGTAGTGATCCCTTGCCTGGGGGTATAGCCCGTCTCCAAACACCTGCTAATGGGAACGTTTCATTTCTAACTTCTCACTGGTGAGGCGTGGGAATGCTGCTGGGAATACTGCACTGGGAACACACCGTGGCTGGCGCGTAGCTGATGGCCTGGCGCGTTATCGGACTAGCGGGATCCCCGCCCGCGGGCAGCGCGCTCAGCCGCTCGACTGTCAGGCACTGTCAGCAGTAACCGCTTTGCTGAAAAGGCAGGGATTGAAAGGGAGGACGACACAAAGCAAGCAGCCTGTCCGCGCGCGGGCGGTGGAGCCACCTGCCGATCATCTGCCGTTATTCTGGGAATTGTGGCGTTGTAAGTTATCCCCCCATCTTGCTGTTTCTCCTCTGAGAAATTCTGGTGAATCGTTTGAGAGTTCAGGTCCTTTGCTGTGGGCTCATTGAAAGGATCCTGTCTCTCCACGGTCTTCCCCGAGAGAGATCTTCCTGCCTTCCTGCAAATAGTGTAACCGCGTTCTCTCCTTTGGTCCCTCCTGTCCTGTAGCTGTAACCAGTCTCTCTTCAGGGCATACTGTAACCGTAGTCTGTCCTGTCCTGTCATATGCCTCAACCACAGTCTCTCCTCTGGTAGACAGTAGCTGTGGTCTCTCCTACCCTGTGCCACAGGTGTCTGCCCGGCTCTTGGAGCACACGGACTGTGTGATCAAACGGGAACATGAGAAGTGCGTGGAGAAGATGGCGCGGGCAGACTCCAGCGAAGACCTGGGATACGGTAAGCTGTGCGTGGGAATTAAATTACCACGGCTGCGTAGTGGGGGTCCCTCCCCGGTTTTACACGGTTCTCGGTTTAAACGGCTGGATATCCACAGCAGCCGTTCAGGCTAAGTGCCGGTCTCCGTGGGGCGGTCGTACCCGCAAGGCTTCTGTTTCAGCTCTCGACACACCCAGCTCGGGGTTGACGCACACTTGCGCAGCGCTTTGAACAAACCCGAGTTTGGCCGTAAGTAAGTGTAACTACCCGCCTTGGTTTGAAAGGCTGACAGAGATGTCTGTCGTATATCTTCACTACAGGTTTATTACATGCACGTGCTGCATTCTTTTAAAAATACATTCTACACATTGCATTGCCGAATGCTGGGGCACGTGCAGAGGCTGCAGAACCAGACACATGCGCCAACTCCCGCACTGAAAAGAGTTCGGCGTTCATTCCTTTTTCTTCGCGCCCATCCCAATGTGTCCGTTACCCGTGGAAAGGGGGGAAGGCTTATCATCTAGCGGTAAACACTGGTCTATCCGTCGAATATCGCGGCCGCTCTCAGGGTACATCGTATTTCCCCCTCTGTAAAAAGGGGCCGTCAGCCTGTCGCTCGCTGACAGGAAATCGTTGTGAAACCGCCCCGCAGGCGAAGCGTCCCTAGACGGGCAATCATCCAGGCAACCCCACCACCACCTGGCTGCCTGGAGCGACGTCTGGTCCCACATCAGTCCTGTCAGCAGAAACAGGCTCGACAGCCAGCGAGTGACGGATGTTCCCCGTCTTGTCAGCAGAAATAGGCTCGACAGCCTGCGAGTGATGTTCCCAGGCGTTAAGTGGCCTCGGCATTCGCCATCTCCACAAACCTTAGCAGACCAGATGGTGAAGGTGGCATAACCTGATCTGTGATCAGATATGACTGCAGGTTAAAACTCATACCGGCTAGATCTGGATACCTGCGTCAGTTAGATGTAAGTCTTGTTTTCACAGCTCGTAGGCTACGGAGCCGTTAGATTGGAAATGGCTAGATGATGAGATGGATGAAGGGGAAAAAAGACGCATTGGCACTGTCTAGCGAGGCATTCATCACAGCAGAGCATTTCGAGTTCCGCACCACGCCTAAATAAAATTAGCGCCGAACATTTGTTTGTTTGCATTGATTTCTCCAAACGGTGTGAGGTCGTGTTTCAGAAAACCGGCTGCCTCTCCCAACGGTGTGTGTTCTTGGGCAGAACATTCCGGTTTGCGGATAGATACGAGCGGACAGCCTGCCAGCATCTCTTAGAGATCTCCTCCTGTTGGCCAAGTTCACAAGGGCTGTAATCGGCATTCAGAGCAGAGATTGCTGGCAGGCGCGTGGCCAATGGGATCGTACTTCCAGCGTCCCTTCAGAACAGCTGTTCAGGCGTGGCGTAGAGGTGTAGCTGGGATGAGTCTGGCTATGTTGAACTGCCTGTTGATGCAGAGTTCCTCTGCAGTCTGTCACACAGCTGTAGACTGTAGACTTTGTTTTGCTTTTATTTTTACCAGATGACCGTGACCTCCCTGCACTAAAAAACAAAAATCTTGGAAAATTTAATTATTTCCAGGTTTTGTATCCCTGTTTATATTTACTTGGGAACGTGGGGAACTGAATATGCTTCTTTTAATAAAAGCACAGCTGAAGAAAGAGAGCATATTGAAGGTCCAAAGGATTTAAAAACACCATTAAATCCAGCTCTTTATGGGTCTTTGTAGCAGAGAAGGAAAACCCATGAATGTTAATATATACTGGAAGGTGGCTCCTTCATCCGGAACAATCCATGCTGCACTCTAATACAACGCCCTGCTCAACTGGAATAATGGCTCTGAGGTTGTTTCAGGATGAATGATTCTCTGTGACCTTAACATTTTAATTGTTTGTTGATTAACTCAAAAATGCCTCTTTTCAATTGACATTGTGCGCGTGTGCATGTGCGTGTGCATGTGCGTGTGCGTGTCTCTCTGTATTATCTGTGTCTGTGTTTCTGGGTTAGTATGTAAACCTTGTCTAACAAGCTACCCCAGTCACATGGTGGACGCTGCCCGTTTCACTGTGTACTCAGCTCTGTTGTGATTTGGTGCAGTGTGGATTGTAGTAAACTCTAAATATTTCTCCTCTTAAAATATAATGCCTGGCCCAGCAGGCACCGCAAAAAACAACCCAGAGTGGTTTGGACATGGGTTAAAGTAAACGCCCCTTCTCATCAAACAGGCCTGAACCAAACCAGCGTACTGTACGCATTACGCAATCACCAGGAACTCTCATTAGGGATGCAGGGCGCGAAGGGGAGCGAGGTATGGATGCTGAGAGAGAGAGAGGGAGACAGAAAGGGAGAGGGAGAGGGAGAGGGAGAGAGGGAGAGAGAGAGACGCTGTTACAGGGAGAATGTGGTGAAGAGGAAGGGTTGTTACAGGGAGAATGTGGTGAGGAGGAAATGCTATGTTACAGGGAGGAAAGAGAACGTGTAAGCACTGTTACAGGGAGAATATGGTGAAGAGGAAGCGCTGTCACAGGGAGAATGTGGTGAAGAGCAAGGGCTGTCACAGGGAATGCAGCAATGTGAGAGAGAGAGAGCGAGTGCCTCCCTGGGACAGGATGGGGCGTGACTCCGCTCTCTGAAACGGACCTTCTGCTGTTCGGTTTCAGACCACTGGAGTGGCGTGGGCACAGCGCCAGCTCAGTTCTTTGCCTGTAATTCGCAAATGTGCCGATGAACCGCATGTTAGGAGATTTTCACGCTGGGCTCGTTGCAAAAACGAGGGGCAGATTTTAATTGCACGCTTCCACAATCTCACAGTTCGGGCCAGCCAAAGCAGCTCACAATGGCCGCCATCCTTAATGGTCCTAATCATTAAGTTGGTGGGGGCGGGGGGGTGTTGGCTAGGGTCAATGGGAGACCGATTCAACCTTTTCATCCAAATCTCATCAGAGGCATTAATTCAGAAGGCAATTCTGGAACAGTCCTTATTTAAATCAGGTTTTGAAGCCACAGAAGATTTGCAATTGCAGGCTTTGTCTTCTAAGTGCTATACAAATAGTGAATACATCCAGGACATTATACAGCGGCTTTAATAGTAGTTGTCAAGGCTGTGGAATGTTCATTTAAATCCAAGAATTGGGAACTACTTGTATGACCCCTGAGCGTTCTAGATTATTCGTTGTTATTTGTCATGTATCTGACCCCCTTATCTAGGACAAATCACATGTGGTATGTTTATACACTTTAGTCATTGATGGAGTTGGATACTGAAGCATTTCCTGAACATAAAGGTACTCTAAGGTACCGCAGAGGTGAGATTTGAACTAGCAGTCTTCTGGTTACAGAATATGTAGTTTATATATATATTTTTACGGCTGGGCTGCTAATTTAATGTGAAATTAAATAAAATCTAATGTTCCTGGCTACTCACCTGGTGCAGCTCGATTCCACGTTCACCTGCTCATTTGTTCCTCTGTCCCTCCTTCTGGTCAAGCGTGTGAACACTACCGTTTCACTCATTCATTTCACCATCCCGCCGTCCTTTTGTGCCGAACGGTCTTGCCGAACTAATCTTTTTAATATCCCGTTACACGTCTGGTGAAAGAGTTGTCGAAACCGTCTGCCTCCCATACGGGAGAGACAATGAGAGGGTCAATTGGAACGGAGGGCAGGGGGTGTGGCCGGTTCATAGCTTGTTGGTTCATTGGGCCGGATAATGCACAAGACCTGGTGTGACAAGTCAGACAGAAGGGAAGCCAAAGACGCTGCCTCTCTGGATTACAGAGATTTAACCAGGGTGGTCCTCCCCGCCCTAATCCTCTCCTCTGCCAGAGGCTGGTAGCATCAGTGCGGGTTCTCTCCCTGGCCTCCGGGGGGCGCCGGGCTGTGTCCCGTTCAGAGGCACCCTGGTGTCTCACCTCCAGCGCAGAGCGTGTGCGCGTCTGCCCACGTTCACGCGTGTCCTGTCTGCGTGTTTGTGCATATGTTGCAGATCCCAAATAGTATTCATTCTAATACTTTTCAAAGAATGAACAAAAATTATTAAGTAAATATTAACATCCATCTTGCATAGAAATAATGTGTGCAAGTGTAAAGATGATCAACACGGGCTGGTATTATTCCTCGAACACAAGTAGCTCTAAGCGGAAATTAAACATTTTTGTAAGCTTGTAGCGCTTCCTGCTGGTCAGAGATGGTAATACAACATGTTCTTTATTTTCCGTTGTTTGTTTATTTTTGCTCCAGGTTGTCCGTTGATGTGGGACAATCTGACCTGTTGGCAGTCAGCAGCAGTGGGTGATGTAGTTGTGGTCAACTGCCCAGAGCTGTTTGAGTTCATGAGTCCAGATGATGGTTAGTGATCAGTGTCTCTTTTTTCCTAAATCAGTGTGACATCTCTGGTGAGTTGAGTGTGCATGTGTGTGCCTGCACATGTATGTGCCTGTGTTTGTATGTGTTTCTTGCACAGGCACTTGCGTGTACTTGTGTGCACATGGGTCTTACGAGTTGTGATGTTCCATGCTCTAGAGCTTGGGAAAATCAGCAGAAACTGCACGGTGGAAGGTTGGTCCGAGCCCTTCCCGCACTATGTCGATGCCTGTCTCTTCGATGACAACACCACCAAACCTGTGAGTGTCCACTAGAGGTCAACGTTGCTCTTTATTCATTAAATCCAACTGATCGTAACTCTGAATGTACACCGCTAAAATAATACCGTGCTGACCTGTACATATAGTGGTCTTCAACATAAGATCTTACTTTCACTGCAAGAGAGATTTATAAAATTATAAATTGCAGGTCTATGTATTCAAAACTACCGCTTTTAGACCAGCCTCGACACAAGGACAGTTATTGGAAATTCCACCCACACAGTAACGCGAAGTGCCATTTTCGTAATTCTCGTCAACTTTTCATCAAACTTAAACTGAACTGCCTGCTACGTCGTCTGCCTCCTTTTTGTATTATTCTGAGTGTTGCAGGTTTAATGACGTTTATTGTAAATGTAAAGACCCTGCCAGATATATTCAACCCTATCCCGTATTTCTGGATCCACAAGCTTTGTGTCCATGTAAAATACTTATATTGAAGTTTCTCACCGTGTTTGTAAAGACGGAGCTGGACTGTGCCCTTTCCTGGGCCTGACGTGCCTCAGAGCACGAGAAAGTGGAAAACTGTGAAAATGACCGTGAAGGAATGGTACTGGATTTTGAATCTTGGCTCCTCTGCACTCCCGCAGGACATATACTACGCCTCAGTCAAAGCCCTGTATACCGTCGGCTACAGCACCTCCCTGGTCTCCCTCACCACTGCCATGGTCATCCTCTGCAGGTTCAGGTGAGCACCTGCCCATTTGGGGTGCTGATGTCGCCCCCTAGTGTCGCTGAGAGGGCACCTCGGAAGGTCACCGCTGTTATCAAATGGCTGAAAGTTAACTCGTGTTACGCTGCAGCCGGTTCTGAGTTCTCCCCTTTACAACACAGGAAGCTCCACTGCACCAGAAACTTCATCCACATGAACCTGTTTGTGTCTTTCATCCTCCGGGCCATCTCCGTGTTCATCAAGGATGGGGTGCTGTACGCTGAGGAGGACAGCAATCACTGCTTCGTACACACCGTGAGTTAAGCAGAGCACACCTCTGCTTCGTACACACCGTGAGTTAAACAGAGCACACCTCTGCCTCGTACACACGGTGAGTTAAACAGAGCACACCTCTGCCTCGTACACACGGTGAGTTAAGCAGAGCACACCAGTGCTTCGTACACACTGAGTCGGACAGAACAAATCTTTGCTTCACACCCACAGCTCCCCTTTTCCCACTGTGAACAAAATTAGCTTAAACGTACAGCGGGGTCAAAAGTAATTGGTGCCCTTTAAGAATGAGTTAATATGCCCTAGCTTTCTTTTTACGCCGTAGACATAAACACATTTTCTCATCTCATGTGTGACCAACAGTGCTAAATTAGCCAATCTGCCACACTGATGATTCAACAGGCCTTGGAAACATCCCATTAGCTGTTCAGTATCATATCTACAGCATTGCGAAAACCAGCTCAATAGCAATCCCAAGCACCACTGTGACACCTTTGTGTTCACGTTTGATGACGCCCCACGCAAGCTGCTGTGTTACAGGGTATCCTACAGCCGGTCAGCCGTGTGGACTTGCCCGCCTGTTACTGTAGCCAGCCTGTTACCGTTGCAGATTTGAAATGGTGTTAGAAAGGGGATTCTGGCATTGGTGATTCCAGGATGCAGACGGGTGGGGACGGGTGTCACCTGGGTGTCGCTGGGCCCTGCGATGTACCGGTGTATAACCTTGTCAATTGATGGATTCCTCCAGTGCACGGAGAATCCATGAACAACTTTTAAAAAAACGAGAACCGTGCCAAGTTAAAACCCTATAAAACACTCACATTTAGAAATCCGAGGCCGTTCTGGGTGAGGGCGCCCCTCCAAAGCAAACGGTTGGGGGTGTATGAAGCAGGTGAAAGATGACATGGCTGTTGCTTATGTCGCCCCCCCCCACAGGTGCCATGCAAGGCGGTGATGGTGTTCTTCCACTACTGCGTCATGTCCAACTACTTCTGGCTCTTCATAGAGGGCCTGTACCTCTTCACCCTGCTGGTGGAGACCTTCTTCCCCGAGAGGAAATACTTCTACTGGTACACCATCATCGGATGGGGTAGGACTTCCTGATTCTCTGCCCGGTGGTTCGGGCCTGTGTTGGTGCATTATCTTTTGGCGGCGTTTTGTAGGGTTTTTTTTTTTTACCGTGGATTAATACGCACAGACGCTAACAGTGCATGCTAAGTGGTTTTCCATTGTCACCCTAAAAGGATTGTGCTGGTAAGCAGGGAGACGTTAACAGGCTTCATTAGCGGCGAACCAGGATCATGCTGGGATATTTTCTTCCATGTTTCACGATCGGATCTAAGTCAGTGATCAGCAGGTGTGCCTGAGATGGCTCCAGTTTTTGGTCCCACTCAAACCCTTAATCGCTGAATCAGATCAGTTATCACACTAAATTAGGGCAGATGACCCAAGTGCTCCGGTGTTGCACTAATTACAGAGACCTTGAAAACCCGTAGGATCGTTGCATGTCAGGGACGGTGGTGCCGTCCCCTAATTTAAATGACGAATTAACGTGAAGGCATGTGGTGGTTTAGAATATGATGACCGCGCAGTGGTCATTCAAGTGGCCTCTCTCTCGGTCTCTGCCTTTGCCAGGGACACCCACAGTCTGTGTGACCATCTGGGCAGTCCTTAGACTTCACTTTGATGACTCGGGGTAAGCGTGACGTACATTTTTACTTACGTTAATATTAATGCCAAACTGGAGATTATATAGGACAATGATATAGGACGATATATTTTAGATATTTTAGAAGTCCGTTCTGTGCTACATTATCGTTAGCCAAAAAGTCCCCCTCAACATAAATATTTTGGCCTCAACTCAACAAGTCTGTATGGAAATTCCATGATCGATTCGTTGCGAGACTGTTAGAAGCTTTGCTATGACGTTGACACAGGTTTGTTTTTGCAGGTGCTGGGATATGAATGACAATACTGCCCTCTGGTGGGTCATTAAGGGACCGGTGGTGGCCTCAATCATGGTGAGTACCTGATGCTTTTGTCACCACAAATAATATATAAACCCGTATAAACGGTGACTCAGCTGCAAGGTGACCGATTTGTGAAAATTCGTCTTTAATAAAATTAGCTTTTAAAAATAAAAAAGTCATCCGGCTATATTCTGTGTCCAGTATTGTGTCAGTAATTACATGGCTTGGGTTTTTTCATTTCAGATCAACTTTGTCCTCTTCATTGGAATTATCATCATTCTGGTGCAAAAGCTGCAGTCCCCTGATATAGGAGGCAATGAGTCCAGCATTTATCTGTGAGTATGCTTCCTCAACGTTTACATTACGTTGTGGAAATGCTTGATCAGTCACGTGGGGGGGGGGGGCAGGATCTTGTACATCTAAGCTGGTTTTATGACGGAGTGTTGTTTATCTAAAGTCTGGAGCTTTCTGGTCCTCGGGGTGACACGTTTTGACACGTTTTGATTCATTGGGACGTTATTGCTGGTCGGTTTTCTCTTTTAGAAGACCTCTTTTCAT
>JAOYSI010013277.1:26620-39333 GCA_025775065.1 Hiodon alosoides | reverse complement strand
ACACTTTGGCCCACCCCCCGCACCACCACGGGGGCCACAAAAAAACCCGCGGGTCGTAATGGATAGCAACGTGCTTTTTTGGGGGCCCGCTACGGGTAACCCCCCCCCCCCCCCCCCCCCCAGGTTAGACCAGACTCTGGAACCAAATCTTGCCTTTTAACAGACATTGAAAATAGCACCTTTGCTACACAAATTGATTAACACCAGAGCCCTGTTCTGCACAAAGCCCGCATAGTCAATTATGAACAACAGAGCCTTTTAGTCCTTTAAAACCGAGGCTAAAGCACGGCTGTTTGAGACACTTGAAAGAACAAGAGGGGCTGAAGCTACAAATTATGCTGTTGCTTAACCTTGAAACGACCAACGCCACCTAAAACACTGTGTTTAATTTACTAAAAAATCTTTTAAAAAGCTAAACTTTCAGAAGTCAGATTGACTCCGCCTTTCCCACCATTCAAAGCAAAACACCTCTCCGGGTTTCTATTAAGAGCGTGTGTGTGTACCAGTGTGTGTGTTTGTGCCTGTGTGTGCAGGTGAACATGCATAACTCTGTGTACCTGTGTGTGTGTACCTGTGTGTGCCTGTGTGTGCGCAGGTGAACATGCATATCTGTGTGTGTGTGTGTGCCTGTGTGTGTGTGCAGGTGAACATGCATATCTCTGTGTACCTGTGTGTGTGTGCCTGTGTGTGTGTGTGCCTGTGTGTGTGTGTGCCTGTGTGTGCGCAGGTGAACATGCATATCTCTGTGTACCTGTGTGTGTGTGTGCCTGTGTGTGTGTGCCTGTGTGTGTGTGCCGGTTTGTGTACCAGTGTGTGTGTGTGCCTGTGTGTGCAGGTGAACATGCATATCTCTGTGTACCTGTGTGTGTGTGTGCCTGTGTGTGCAGGTGAACATGCATATCTCTGTTTGTGTGTGCATGTGTATGTGTATGTGTATGTGTGTGTGTGAGCGTTTGCGCATGTGGTTGTGTCCCTGAACATAAGTCCCCTGCGCCGGCAATGGAAGGGTCACAGCCTGGAGGATTAACTGCTTAAATAATAACTCCACTCTCCCCCCACCTCAGAGCCTGTGGCCTTTAAATCCCCATTCTCTGATTATTTTTGTAGAATGAAATTTTGCTAGGACCACCTGAACACAGTAACCCTGAAACACTGATAATGGCGGTTGACATTCACGTAGGAACCAGAAAGTTCATAACAATGAGACGCCCCATACACATCCACTCTGGCCTCAGTGACTTGATCAATAGCGTAAGATTGAGCATTTGCTGGCCCTCGACAGTACCCACCTCGATACCTTCCACACAACCCCCAACCCATGCGTTTGCACCCACACACCACCGGGTGCGTCCGCTAACCTCGTGTGCTGGTTGCCAGGTCAGCCACTTTTTGAAAGGCATCCAGGAAGGCAGCAGCTGCAACGACCGTGGCCCTGGAACAGAAGTGGACCGCAGCTGGTCATGACCACATTCTAATTTAAACATTTTATATGCATGCATATCTGAAAACAACCGTTTTAGTTTACCTAGACAGACTAACACAATATTTTATCAGCAAAGTTTAAAAATAAATGCATTAATAAATAAAATAAAAACTAAAGGTTCAAACTCAGCATTGACCGTTTTGAGCTTCATATTCAATATTGCTTGTGAAATTATATTTAGCAACATGCGGAGCAGAGCTCCCCTGACTTCGACAATTCACAGATTGTGCAAGTGTGTGCATGTTGTGCAAATTTGATTCATTCGCACAATCCAACAACAGAGGTCAGGATCCAGCCGAACTTTCTCCATTAAGGCGGGCAGACGTGCACTGCCTGGACAGCTGCCAACGCCCCAGTGAACCGGCAACAGGCCGAGTGTCAGTAATCTGGGCTGGTCTGGGGCGACAGGCGTGGAACTTGACCTGGGACTGCTCGGTTCATCGTGCATTGTGCGCTGCAGTGGGTCAACACCACAGGAACGCAATTGGCCTTGATGGTGGCAGAGACAGTGACGGCTGCTCCAAATTTGTCAACAAGACCCGTTCAGCCGAGAGTTCACCAGCACTAATGACAGCATTCCAGCATAGCTGGATCATTTGCATTGCTATATTTAGATGCAAATCTGCAGCATTTCACCTATTTCAATTAGGCGCCTAGTTAGTCACTTGCATAACATCTATAGGTCCGTGGTGAAGCAATGCGAGCAAAAACAGCCACAGTAAAACCGCCTTCAGTGTCATCAACAGCATGTGTGATAACATCGTGATTACGTGTATCACGCACCATCTCCATTCATGCCTGTGAGCAAATACATTACTTTAGATTTTACACCAACTTTAAAATATTTACAGCACCAATCTAACGGAGGGGCACGAGCCAAAACCATCCAAAGCTATAGTTCACTGTGCACGAAATGTATTCCTCGTGTCTCAAACAAACTTAAGTTAATTCATTGCTGCTAAAATGGGACTTACACAGAGTGAACTTGATCAGTCTTGTACACATGACCGATGTTTACACTACTTGCTTAAGAGTGAAAACGATCCTAATTGAATTTTGAATTAACCAAAGCTAACATGATGACAATTTTAGAGAACCATTGTTGTCCAGTAAATATTAAAATATTATTTTACTATGACAACCTATAACCTCAGCGCTGAAGAATCTGACAACTTAATCTACTGCCACTGATGAAATATGCAAGACCTCTATGCCAGCACACATCAAGCGCCCCCCGACATGAATGAGCATTAGAACTCTAAAAATAGTCCTATAATTAATCACCTGCTACCCGACTCTCCCGTAATATACATCTGGGGAGAAAATCAGTTTATGATTTGATCATTAATCTCTGCTGATTAAAAGGTAAACGGATTCTGCCAGAATCAGGTCTTCTTCCAGCACTGGCACGTCCCTCAAAAACAGCTGCCGAACTTACAAAGCGAGGAGGCGCACGCGAACGGGTCCCAGGTCTTCAGAGCATTAGTGTTTCCGGGGGGGGCTGCAACGTTGCTACTTACCTAAGCTGAGACTGCAGCTTCCCAGCCTTGCAGATGAAATCCTCCCAGACTGGGTAACTGCTCTGAGGAGACAAAGACAGTGGCCGTTTCGTGACATCTCATCTCGGCCCTTCATTCCTTCCATCTTTCCACACATTTCCACAGCACTTCAGAAACGGAGGCCAGGAATCTCGGCCATTCGCGACCACAAAGGCCCACCAGTAAGGTTAGGGGGGCTAGTGATAGACTTCAGGAAGCATATCCTGGATTATTTCACAAGCCCTGAAACTGATCTCTACCCACTGTAGCTGTAAACGTCACTCTCAGAGCAAAAGACAGCTGAAGACTGCAGCACGTTGCAGCACGTAGGCTCGTCATTTCTGCAAAGCTTGTATTCGGATCGATTCCAAATTAAAGCAATTCCTTTAACTAGCTTCCCATTAATTTCAGTGACTGGAGTTAAATGACATACAGGGCAGCCGGAACGGAGATTTATGCAAGGGAATTCATGCAACTTGAGATCAATGACTTGACTTGACTTGAGATTTGAGTGCCCCAAAAACCCTACCTGAAAGACGGACTCAACCACGAAGATCGAGTACAGACGGGACAACAAGCGTGTAGCAATTAAACTAAACACAGGCGCGCACAACTTGTGACCTGCTTCGCCATTTAAAAAAACATGAAACCTCTACGCAATAAGCAGACAAGGAAAGCAGAACAAGTTAACCCTATCCCGGATCCATTACAAGACATTAAGCAGTCCAAAGTTGTTTTAGAAATATTGCCACATGCCATGGCTTTCTAGACACATTGCACATGATGGAAACGATTATCACTGGCAATAATCTTTTCTGGGTGAATTAAAATCTTATTTCTGAGTTAGAGCTGAAAACTGAAAAGAGACCGGAAAAATTGAGCAGAGAGCTTTCCTTTGTGAAACACAATGGGAATAAACTGTGTTAATAAAGTTTTCAAAAATAAAACGTAATTATTTCTATAATACGACTGAAAATGTTTTAAAACATCTTTTTGTTTTTATTAAATTAAAATTCTTATGTTATAACATAATGTTTATATCTTATAAACTTATAAGCCTTTCCACGAATTCAACTTTGAAGTTGCCATTGGGATTAACACCTGTGAGAAGATTGTTTTAAATCACAGGTCTACAACTAAGACGAGGTTTATTTTGTACACACCAAAAGAAAGGCACGAACATTAACAGCCCAATGGTTATTTTGTTATGCCAGTAACCAAATCCCTCGTGAATCTGTTGTAACAAAAGGAAAACTTAATCTTATACCGTTCCCCAGTGTCATTTTACTTAATTTTACCAAGCGAGCGCGCCCTGTAGTCAACAACTAAAATCTTTACCATGCAGTCTTGCTCATTGCAAACAATCAAAACAATTCCGTGGCGCATCCCTGCTGGATTTGGCAAATCAGCTGTTTTGAAATGACATACAGCTAAATAGCAATTTGCCCAATCATTTACAGATAGTTTCTTCGTCAGTTGCAATGTATTGCAATGTAAACTTGCTTCCAACTGAGATTCTCAAATGTAATAGTCGGGTAGAAAAAAAAAATCTACAATAAACTACAATATTGTGTATTTATTCCTGTCATACAGCCAGACAGCCTCCGGTCACAGCAGTTCATTCGGCAAATATGTCATACAACACGGTCGACACCGAGTCTACAGTAAGAAAATAAAATATACAAGTATTAATGTTTGTTAATCCAACAATAAAATTAGCAATACCTTCATATCGCCGATCACGGTATGAAAAAGTCCCCCAAGCGCACTGCATTCCTTTTCTATCCCAGCCTCCATTTTCAGTCACAGTGTCACAGGTAGCCGGCTAGCTAACTGGACGAATTGGGTAAACTAGCTAACTGGTTAACTAATGAAAACTTGACAAGACTCGCTTACGCCTCCTGAGTGTAAAATATGCAGCGGGATATAAAAAAAGAAAATATATGAAAACTCGAATATACTGCGCGAGGAAAATAATTCAAAAGAACTAAAATAATATCTAGTCTACATGGCTCAGCGCAGCACTCCCGAACAAGGGGGTGAAAAAAAACTGCGAACGATTTATAGATTTAAAACCCCTGTTCTTCTCCAAATTGAAAAAGTTCCATGTTCGCCCTGTACAAATAATGCCATAAATATCCATAATGGAAACCACTAGAAATCTAACATTTCAAAATGATAAGTCGACGTACAAAAAGCCAAGACACAAAACACTGCGGAGCTCCCCTTTTCAACTGCTCGCACTTTACAATGAAGTTCAGCGCAGCTGGCCATTAATCTATTCTAGGGGTCCAGATCTCTGTGCGTGCACCTGCTTTGTCCCGCCTATCAGGGACCGTTCTAAATCACTTCGATCGCTATTGATGTTGCGGGGATCCTGACAATTGTGTTTAACCTTCTGCCACAACCATATGTGTAACTAATCGCTCTTCCTGATATTTTTCTTCTCCGTCTTCATCTTATCTTAGGATCATTACCTAGTGCTAAGTGGTAAGCCTTTGTTAATATTATTACCAGTCTGTCACCCGTAGTCAGAAGAGCACACGTGGCTGAGTAGGTTGGTAATAAAACTGATAACGTAAAAAAATATATATAATTGGCGTTATCCAGGGTTTTTATCATAATTTAATCGGTCAACCTTAACATGCAATGGGATTTAAGGTTTTAGATTATCCAAATTAAAGTACAACTACATATAACTCGAGATTATTTTATACACTACATTTATTGGCTTGCTTGGCAAACACGCATCCAACCTGCATAATTGATACAGTACTATTTACACATCCCATTGTTTTAATGTATAAATGTATTGTACAGGCATTCTGTTTATTTTCTGTACATGCTATATTTCCATTTAAATAGCCTCGGAAATGACCTCTCAGTATATAATAATTTAGGTAGCCGTTCGTCTCATCCCAACTTCATCGCAGTAAAGCACAAACAGTCCATTTAAATACAATATAAGGCAATTAAGACTAAAACACAACATCACCTTTTAATGTTTTCCCCCCTAGTGGGATGTTTTACAAAATCCGCTGAACTAAAATACGTCACCGATATTAAACTCAATGATACTAGTACCATCTAGTGGCGGCTATATTATTACTTACTGTAGTTTCTGTATTTCAAAAAGGATATATTCCACCTTTAGCATACAAGTTTGAATAATGTTACTCAACTATGTATTCACATCAAAGCAATTCATGGCCCTTTCGGTGTTTGAGTCAAAGGGGAGTATTTATCCGTCCTTAATACCCGGGTAATTCGACCTGCACAAAAATGTCCATGTCAAACAGAAATGCTCAGAATTCCTTGCATACGTGCTAGCGATCAACTAAACGGAATGGTATCTCTGAGCAGACAAATACCCCTGAAACTGAGTTTACGTTGACTTTTATCACTAGGAGAATAAGAGTCGAGAAGTTAGTCACACAACGGTTAAATTAAATCCTTGCACAGTTGCCTTCGCTATAACGGCACTCTCCCCCTATTATCAAAATTATGTGAAGGTAATGTTGTGTGTGTTCCGGGTATTCCTTTATCCAGCCGTTCAGACTGACGTGTTGTCCTAGGCTTGGGTGGCGGCATAAGAGAGTTGGGTTGATAGATTTACCCTTCCTTCTCCGCAGGCACAGCTGAGGTAATTCATTTATTGCCAGCAATGAGTCTCACCCGTCTTCCTCCAGTCATTATCGCAGTCTAGTGAAGATTTACAGTCCCTAACAAAATTAGACTGTGCGCGTCGGCCCTGCAGGCAACGCGTCACCCCTCTGTTCGGAAGAGCAGTAGAGCGCTTCTGTCTGCAGAATACGGAACGCGGACATTTCGAAAGTAAGCAGTTACTATAGAGGGCGCGGTAGGGAGAGATGAGCTCTAATAAAGCCAGTCAATAAAGGAAATAATTAGGCAACTTGCCTAATTGCATACATAAGATGGTATTCACAAAAGAGTTTGTCGATAAGGATTTGATAACTGGCTGAATATTTACAAATTGTTTGCAAGTTCAACATTTGAATTATTATTAAAAGAACGTGTCACTGTAATGTTATGTATATGTTGCTGTAACATTCCACATTAAGTTATTAAAATTGGTTGTTGATCGGTATAATCTTTAATATGTTGTATATCACAGGAATATATGGGGCACTATCGGCCTCGGTACCCAGCAAAAATGAGTTATCAAGTTACCGCGAGACGACCTGCTTCCAAATGGTACATTAAAATAGTTTGGTTCTTAAACGAAAATTTCTGCAATGTATGTAACTGGGGAACAGCATGGTTAGATGCTAACCAACTGTTTAGTAGCCAGTTTCAAAAGAAATAACAAATCGTGACCAAACTCCCTGAGACACTTAGACTCTAACAACTTCCGTTTATACATCGTAAGCGATATGTATTCAGGACAAATCCAATATGTGAGAATATATATCTCAATTGGTTATGTCCCCCGAAAGTAACATTTGATTTTGAATAACTTTGTAAAACTGTATTTAAGGGAACTCGTCTTGGTAAGACATCCAGGGTGCTTAATTTTTATATTAATTTTTTCGATAACGTTCTTCAGCCAACTTTGGAGACACCAGTTGTAAGCACTAGAAGTAACCACTAGAGGTCAGTAAAACTTTACAAATTAATCCTGATTAACTGAGGTTCAGTTGCTAAAAACATTTGTAACGGTATGATCTGAAGGTGGAACGATCTAATCTAAACCTTTTTTTTAATTATTAAATTACATGATTTACTTTGCAATGTGCGCTCACTTAAAAACTAAACTTATCATTAAATCATCTAAATCATCTAGATGTATTGGTATTCTTTTTTGACTCTACCTATCCAACACAACTTGTATTGGGACAGGTATAATGTTTACATTTCATCATTTAAAAGAAAAATGGCTAGGCAAGGTGAGTTTAACCCAGTTACTGTGAGAAAGTGAGAGAATGTCATCACAAATCAGTTACACGTAGCCTGTTCAACCCCCTTAAAATGGCCAATGTGACATTTATAAATGAGTAATTGTCATTCTGTAGCGTATGGTACTGACAAGTGACAGTTGCAGACATGATATTGTATAAAGGTTATAACCCTTTATTTTACACATAGAGGCCGATTCTGCTATCTATCTGCATTCCAAGTGTATGCTTATAGCAGAGAACACAGACACTAGCTTACTCACTCACCCATTGGCCAGACCCTCTCCCTCCTCCAGCTAGCCACGCCCCTAGGTAACTCCGGCCTCTCATACATGTGTACAGTCTCTCTCGACTAAACTCTGGGCAGAATCCCCACGGCAAAGTCTCCCAGGATGCCGTTTGCCATGCCACAATTCACAATATGGAATCAGAATCGTGCAATCAAGGATTTATTCACTTAATAAATGATTGCTTACTTTTAGTTCCACTTTCGCTTTAAACATTTTGACTTGTCTGTTTGGTCGGTTGACCTATTCAGGATCATGTGTGTGAGGAACATAGACAGACCCCCCCAATGGGGAATAAGACTGCTTGCCAACAAAGTTCTGGGTGAGCCCAGTTTAACTCAGTATACTTTCTCCAGGAAAATAGCCAACAACCAAAAAATGTTTCACTTAGCTTTGCTTTTCTTGGACCTTTGCTAAATATTTCTGTCATAATGGGAAATCATTTTGTCCATGAAGAATAAAGCAAGCCACTTAATGTAATTTAATGTCCTCTATTCATTTCCCTAAAAAAAAAAACATCAGTGGGAAATGACTTTAACTAGCCCAGACCCAAGGGAAAAAATCCCATCAGTGGGAGGATTTTCTGTATTCAGTCCAACAAGCCATTAAGCCTCAAATTTCTCTCAGGCGCGGGACTCATTTTGAGATAATTGCAAAAAATATCAACACTCTGGCTGGCGATTAAGATTTGAATCGGTAAACAGAGCAGATCCTGATATTAAAAACACTTCAGCACTTCAGCGTTTTTCTTTTCAGTCATGGGTGTACTGAATTTGGTCTGTGTTTTTTTAAATACCACACAATTCAATGTTACAGTGAAGCTTATTTTCAATTCATCCGAGCAAAACAAAATTAAACAAAGGGGCAGCTGGTGGTGTAGTGGTTAAATTGACAGGCTTGTAATCCAAAAGATTACCGGTTCCCACCTCAGCTGTTGTACCCTTGAACAAGGTACTTAACCTAAATTGCTTCAGTAAAATGTCCAGCTGTATACGTGGATGAATGAGGAAATTGTGAGCTGTGTAAGTTGCTTTGGATGAAAGCATCTGTTAAGCAATTAAGAATAAATGATTGAATGAATGAATTAATATGGACTTTTTTTGTGAAGCTAATGGTAGGCAAAGTAAATAATCTTAACAAAACAATTGGAATCGACCCATAACAATATTATTTTTGTTCCGTTTATTTTTTCGTGTTCAGTGTTGGTTTTGTCATGCCAAAAATATTTACCAAAAATATTTAAATGGTACGCCTTCCTGCTTGAGTTTTCAGTTTGTGTTTCAACACTCACAACACTCCCTATAAGAATGTTCTGAAAACACAATCATTAAACGCTGGCGCAGCTTGGATGAAGGGGCCGTTTCAGTGTCGGGGCGCTGATTAGGGACCGTCACTGTCGAGGTCGTTAATTTAGCCGTCAGATGACACTGATGGGTTTTGAAGAACCTCAGCTGTGGAGGGTCGCGCGCGCTCCCAGCCCCGCCGAACGTGGAGATCTGCCGGAGCTCCCTTTGTTCCCGGTGATGTAAAACATAATCACCGGCTGCCCAGATGTCCCCCTTTCCTGACAACCCCACAGCGCTGGCAAGCCCATACGTGGGCGTCGGCGGGACTGACGTGGAAGGCCTCCCTGCCAAGAGGCTCAAAATGGTAACAAAACACAGGCTAGGCCCTAATGACAGAACGCCACCATGCCATTACCCCCACGGCACAGCTGGGCCAAATAACAGCAATCCCCGTGTTGCGGTCGCCCAGCTGTATAAACAGAAAAAAAAGAGGATTAAAAAAACACGGACCGAAATCGAAACATTCAAATGAGTTTCACACGGACATCACCTTACGTGCATCAGCCTTTTGTCCGATAATCAGCCTTTTTTAGAAATTGTTAGAAATTGCAATCCAAATATCTAACGGAGACCAGATTGGTAAATAAGTCGGTATAAAACATGGAATGCTGCTTTTCTGGGCAACAGGACCTGAACATCAGTGAACGGCAAAAGGCAGTTGTCATGCTGTAACCGCAAACCCCTGTGACCACGCTGCCGGGTGTGAACACTTTGTGAACGTGTTAACATTCTGAAAAGCTCTGATTGGTCAAGAATGAGCCTTTCCGTGGTTAGCCTTTTCCTTATTGGTGTTAGTTTTACACACGACGCACTCCGATTCCCTTTTTGCCAGTTTCGGCACTTTGGATCTCTGAAGAATTGCCCTTCATTGCTTTTTCTCCAGCATCGAGACGAGTGAATGCTTGAAAGTCTTTGTAAAGGGAATTCTTGACATTTCCATTACTGGTTGAACCAGTACATGAAACATGAACTAATATATGCGTATCTTCATATATATCCTGTTCCTATTATGGGCTATTGGAGGATTTTAGCATGTTAGTTTAAACTCAACACAAACATATATTTTTTGCAGCATGTAAGCATTAATGCAGGTTGGCTTCCTTTCCCTCTGCAGTTTCTGTTTCACCGCGAGATGCGGTTTCCCAGCATTAAAGTAACGAAAGCTACACATTTAGTTTTTGTGCTACGCAGAATCCAGAATCCAGCGTTAAGATATGAGGAAACCATATGGACGGGCATTAAGGAAACCATCTGGTCAATCAGGCCAACAGGTCACCATGCAATGCTCCATCAATCAACCTCACGGTATAGCTCGGGAGAAGGACATGAAGATTGAGACCAATAGCAAGAGTCGTGTGGGTCACAGTTCTGATTTTAATGACAATGGAGTCATAATCACAATGAAATATGAGAGCACATTTTAAACACATCAGGAACAAATTGTACTGACTCAGTGATACACTAAAACCATCTAATAGGTAACACAAGGTAAGCTGAACTACAGAGTAGCCTAACCCTTACTGTATCCTTCTTGCAGTTGACAAAATGATCTAAAGCCCTTTTCAGCTACAGTGCTATTCCGACACCTTAACATGAAAGTACAAGAAAAAACTATTACCCATCAGCACATGAAACAAACAGAACAATCACTTAGTCACAGATCCATGAGTGCTTGTGAGATGTGAAAAAAACCTCCGACAGGTCACCGTGCAACGCTCTTCAGACACCTAAAAGCTACTGCGCCATGCCAAGCTTGCGGACTAGCTCGTGACGGCTCAACGGGGCGAAAAAACTGAAGGGTCTCCTCTGTTCTCCTCGGGAGAGGGGGTTACGAACTGAGCTTCAGTCCCAAACACAGAGCCAGCTCGTTCTTCTGGATCTTGCCGTCCCTGTTCACGTCGCAGTGGCCCAGCAGGACGTTGCGGAACTTGTCCAGGTCGGTGCCGTTGATGCTGGGCTGAGGAGGGAGGAGAGGTTGGGGGCCAAACACGCACAAAAACATTTACAAAGCACAATAAGACACGCCCAAAACGCGCTTGGCGGCTCTCGTAAATGGACTTCACGTTGGCTATTTCTGAAGACAACTCTTATCCAAATTCATATATCAACGCTGGAAGACCCAGCACAAGATGATCATCTGTGAAGATGAAGCAATCGAAAATGCACACACATATAAAAATAATGAATACCTTGGCTAGTTCCATCATGTCTTTAACAAAGCCATCCACCTCGGGGCCTTCTAAAGCTCCCGTCTTACTCTGGAAAAGCAGAAATTCACGGACAAGATTCATTAACGTGACATTCATATCAGTGTGGAGGTACAGGGAATACACACGCGTGACTATGGGTTAGCGTACGTAAAGAATATACCCATATTCAATGAGCTTGCTGACACAACGCAAGATTCTGGCCTCCTGAGAGGCTCGGGTTGTACAGGCGTTCGCCCGAGCCCAGACTAAGCCCAGGCCGAGACCTATGAGCTCGGGTTAGCCGGTCCGCACGGAGACCAGTGTGAAGAGCCATCTAAAGCACTATCCACAGCCTATATGATTAAGTGCAGACTGCAGACTAAACTCGCGCCAGTGGACGCAGCCCAGACACGACTCGCCGAAATACAACACAGCGACTGCGTAACTAAAGACTTCCCAAGCGGTGGCCCAATGACATATGTTTCAGAGCGCACGCCTTTTGCCGAACCACATCCATATCTCGATTTGGGAGCTTTAAAAAGAGACCATATTAGAGGTCTGAACAGTCAGACTACTAACAACGTCGTAGTGTGCAAATATCTTCTCAAAGTCCCGCTTTCGGTCTTCTTGGCTACAGGCCTGCAATAAAAGACAAGAGCAAGCTCAGAACTCATATCACGTTAAAAAACTAAACACGAGCTATATTAATAAATGCCATCAATAAACACATCTACAGAAGATACGCAAGATAAATAAAATAAGCTTACGTCCATCTCAAACTTCAGCAAGAAGTTTTCTTTAAGAGCTAGGATTCTAGAAGAGAGGAGTGACGTTACCTTAAGCCTAAAATCCCAGTAATTAGCATGATTAATTCACAATTCTCATTCAGATCATCAACATTTCTAATTTGTCTTACTGTTTCACCCGTATAATTTCAAGTAGCATTCCGGATTT
>JAOYSI010013277.1:8032-26520 GCA_025775065.1 Hiodon alosoides | reverse complement strand
TTTTGTATACCACACGCATTCAACACGCGTTTTAAGGCCTGGCGTTTTAAGGCCTGGCGTTTTAAGGCCTGGCGTTTAAGGCCTGGCGTTTTAAGGCCTGGCGTTTTAAGGCCTGGCGTTTTAAGGCCTGACCAGAGGGCTGGAGGAGCAGCCCCTGCACTCCTTGTACCTTGAGCTCCAAGGCAGAGATGTACCCACTGCTGTCAGCGTCGTAATCCCTCCAGATCTGTCGGAAGAGTGAACGTGTGTGAGGAGAGCGAAACCTGAACTGGGGGATTTTACTGCTCTGGCCGGTAGTCGCTCCTGCACACAGCGGGTGCCCTCACCCTCATGAACTCGACGCTGTTGTCCAGTGGTGTCTCCCGACGGAAGAGCAGCAGAAAGTTCTCGTCCTCCGGAAGTATCGCGCCGGCCAGCTAGAACAGAGCGGCGATGCAGTGATGAGTCACTAGTTATCCGTCAGTTATAAAGCGCAGGTTTGGGGTTTACCGTGGGGGCTAGCGTCACTTTAATCTTCATGGAAGGTTGACAATGACTACTTGCCTACAGGCAACCTCCCCCCAATAATTACAGGTTAGACTGAAGGCCGTGCATAAGTCAACTTAAACGGTTATTCCTGAAAAGTCCGTCCACATCAACCCCGGGATCGGTCTTTCCTGTACTACTTCCTGTATTATTTATAATGTATGTAAAGGTGTACGTTGATTCTCTATTCATTTAACACCACCTGCAATGTAAACAAAGACTGAGCTTTAAAGATTGAGTTTAAAGGCTTGCGATGTTAGTGTTTTCCTTTCCTGTGCATTGCAAACATTTTGTTTTCGAGAGCTATTGAGTGTGACTGGGAGCCTGGTTCGCAGTGTAGATGGGCTCTCTTTTCCCAAATGCCATGAAGAATACACAATTTCAGCCGCTGAACAACTGACCTGACTTCAACACAATATTAAACTTGTGTAGAAATAGTTGAAAGCTGAACCAGTGTTTCAGTTTTTAACCATTTCTACACCAGCTGAAAAAAATGCTAGAGAATATCCTAAATACAAAAGGATAGGCATTGTAAATCTCCCTAGACAAGTACGACTTTACCTGGAAATACATTATCCAAATAATGAGGCAATTAGATACCTTCCAACTAGAGGGCTCGGATAACATACAGAGGCCTCCCAGCTGTGGGATAAAATCAATGAATGCACCATGGAATCTCAGCGGCGTGCACCCCCTACCCTGTACAACCTACCCCACATTATTGCGTGGAACATATACACTATATTACACCAGAATGACTTACCTACCGTGTAGCTATAACTCGAACGTCTCATATATCCTGTTCCACATCACCAAATGGAAAAAGCTAATTCTTTCCTGTATCTCTCTCTCTGCCCTGGGCAGAGAAAGGCGTTTGTGCCGTGTCCTGTTTTCATACTTCCAAAAAATTCCCAAATCAAAGATATCCATTATTATTTTTCAACAATTTACTGGTTACTTGCATTAGTTGACTGATAATATTTAAAACTAAGAAACACGAAATGATCAAATGTAATTTAAAAAGTATTGGCCGCTGATTATATAATTTTTGAGCTGTTTTACACTGTTTTTTACAGCTGTTTTACTTCGTTCAGCAAAATAAAGCCGGCGATGAAGAGCCGAGAGATGGTGACAGCGAGCAGTGTTTACCTCCTGGATCTGCAGGCGCCCGTCCGCTCTGGAACCACTAGAGGATAGGGACTTCTTCAACTGCAACACCTTCTCTTCTGCTGACTTATCCTGAACGGCAATCCAACAGCAAAAGCGTCCGCTGAGGCCAAACGGAAGCGAACACCTGTTCCGCGTATTTATGCCTGCACTGCTTTAAAAAGTTTTTAATGTTGCTTTCCACTTTATAAACTTTCTGGTATGGTCTTTATAGACTACTTGGCCAAAAATAAATTCTCTCCATGTTGAAAAAAGGAAAGTTTATTTAAGGAAATTATCAATAAAAATCTCACAAAACAGGTAAAAATATGTCATAGTAGTCTGTTCAGAATATTTAATCGTGAATAACTGGAAAAACGCTGGAATAACTTTTACAAACACCTGTCAAAAGAGCAGTGGTGGATTTCACTTTGATGCTTTTTTTTTCCATTTTCAAAGGTTACCATAGTACTAGACGTTGTCGTGCCAAAAGACCGAAGACGAGAAAAAATTTAGACGCATTATTTACTTACGTCAGCACTCAACTTCTCCATCATGTATCGAAAAAAGTCATCCAATTGTTTTACGTTGATATACCCATTATCTGTAGAAAGGCAGAAACCTTTTAAAAATACATTTTATTCATAGTATGTATTTTAAACACAACCCATTTCCCATCAGATCTGGTTTGGATAAAGTTAAATATTCAACAGCGGCTTTAGTTAACAAAAAGGGACCGAATTTGTAAATTTTGTCTTATACTTACCGTCTACATCAATGTACTGCCACATCTGCAGGAAGCCAGCGGCGTCCAATTTACCAAACGTGCTGTCCATGGTACTGTCAAAGTTTTGTAAAAATCGATGCGAACTACGAAAAGCAATTTAATCAGATCTGCCCGTGGACAGCTGTTCCACCCTGTTAGTGGTAACGCAATGGGTCTCTCGAAGTCTGCACTCTCATATTCTAGAGATTTGTCAAGCTTCACTATCGGAAAACTCCGCCTCCGTGGTGTAGGTGTAAGTTGAGGAAGTCCTATAGGAGGCTTGCGTGCGAAATGGGGTACATTTACTGTAATGTACTTGTAACCAAAAAATAATAATAATAAAATAACCAAGAAAACCGTGTATGAAGGCAAATCCAAGAAATCAAGCATAATCTCTTAATTAATTACATTGGAAGAACGTATGGAAGAAGTATGTTTTACTCTTTTCTATGGATCACATTTAAACCTTTTAACCCTGCATGGTGCTCAAGACACTCACTGCAGACTGCACATTTACAAGGAAATCAGAGAGGGACAGGACATTGTCTGCCGGACATTCGCGACGACTGCATTCACAATCGAACGTCGGGCCGGTTGGGTGCCCAGTTACGTGGACGCGCGATGTAGCGTCGAGCCTGAGACAGAAAGGAATAGTAGCATTGTGTCCCTGCCCGACGGGAGGTGAAGGTCTCATCACTGTTTAAGTATGTGCAGTAGACAAGCCGGAGCTGCTACAATACGGGGTTCGTACTCGCGAATGCGAGTGGCAACTTTCGTGACTTTCACCAGCTTCCGCTTCCCACATCAACTTCAAAAGCACAAAAGCTCAGGTGCCGAGTTGCGTATGCATTATTTGGTGGTTTCGGCTTCATAAGTATGATATGCCTACTAATACGTAGCCTTTGATAAAATGGAAAATTAATCTCGGCAGGGAAACACTATTTTAGATACGTACCGCTAATGTTTTTTTCCCTATCTGAATATACATGCCTACATGTACATGCGAGTGGCCGCAAAAAAACAAACTAATAACGGGTAACGCGGGAAAAGAACAGCGAAACCGAGCTATGTACTCAAGCTAGCATTGCTCGACGTTGCCTCCAGAACCATACCCGAAATTATAGAACAAGTTTTCAGTCAAATGCGGACGAGACGGCTCGCGTAAGAGATCAGATTAATAATACAGTATGTGTTAAAAACCAATATAGCAGCGCGCCAAAACAAGACTCCTAAAAGAAACAGTACTAACGAATAGACACCATCAACCCACCAACACACATACAGCTCAATTAATCCACCTGTAAAATTTTAATTATTACAAATATATACATATGGAAATTAACCTATATAAACCCAATGAGGATAGATTAAAAAAAAATCTTAAGTAATGATCAGAACAAGAGCTTTTAATCAATAAAACAACCCCCCCCCCCTCCGTATATTAATGTGACTAGCGCAGAACAAGAAGCCAACAACCAGACATTTTGCCATTTCAGGAATACGATGTACATTTTCTGCAGTTAGATGGGCTCCCTTTCACTCGCCAAACCCTCATAAAACCGTTTATTTATATTAAGAACAAACCATTTCTGTAAAACTATTTGCCCTTTATTTGTACTTTTGTGTTTTACATCACATCAATATAAAGTTTGGGTACAAAATAAGTGAATATATTAATTACAAGATGTAGAAGTTTTTTTTATATATATATGATATACACACACATAGGTGTATGTACACGTATACCTCACAGACATATTTAACATACAGCACCAAAAACCAAAACACTTTAAAATGTACCCCATGAGTATTGCATTAAGTTTTCCCCTTAAGAAAAATATGCAAAACCTCTGATGAGACAATAGTAAGACTATGAGACAATAATAAGACTGTAAAGTTGGGTTTTATATCAGACACTTAGACCAAGAAGCAGATTGTGAGCAGTTGTACCCTGATGAGCGGAGGGAATGTGCTTCTATTTGACTAGCGATGTCCTTCGGTATACCTTCTGCAGGACCTCGACCCGTCCCGACAGAGATATTATCATCAGGGATGATCGAGGATACTCTCCAGCCCTCTGCGGTAATACTCAGTCGCAGCACAAAAAAGAATGACAATCACTCAAAACAAAGTGCTCAGTTTATAGGATCCAAGAGATGTGAAACTGAGTCAAGGCCACTATGTCAATTACATTGTGTTGATATTGCCTCTAACATGGCAACCCCACCTGTCCAACAAACAACAACAAGCAAATCATTTTTTTTGTCTAGGCCAGACACTTGAAAAAAGGACAAAGGCAGGCAGAAGGTTTCTTTTTTTTGTCCGACTCATAATTAGCTGCTGAGCAACAAGGCTTTTGATTTAGCATTAAAAATAAAAAGTTTTAATCAGCTTCCTCTCCAGAGTCTGTGGATATGTCCCGCTGGATCTCATCCTTGTTCCCAGAACCGTTTTCCTCTGACCGTGGACAGCTTGGGGTCTGGTGCTGGGCAGCGTCTGTCACTGAGGCTGGTCTTTCTATAAGTGCAACAGGTGATACAGGTGTGACAATGAACAACAGAGGGCGCCATTGTACACTATCCAAATGTACCAAAACTATTTTTACTTTGAGCAGTAGAATAAATCAAATCACCCATTAGATTCTCTCTGGCCTTGGATCACAGTTTGTAAATGTAGCTGTCAGTTGGCCATACTAAGAAGTTTGATTTGAAATGTATGTTCTTGTTTTTCCAAAGCTACATGACAATAGAACCCCAAACAGCTTCACCTTTTTACAACATTAACTGATAGAATGCGGTAAAATGCTCCAAATTCATGGTGTACCGTATATCGCACCCTAAATACAGAGCCTTGTAAGCTCAAACAAATGACTTTCTCATACTAAACTTTATCAAAAGTACTGACCATACAGGGACACCGTATCTCACGCGGGGTTTGGAACATGAAACGATACAAGCAGACTAAATGGAAACAAGGTGAAATGATGGAAGGTGATTGGTCTAACCAGGCTGAGGGAGGGACATCCTGCGGTCTTGCTTGTCCACTTCCTCTGCTGTGTTGGCGGAAGACTGCCGTAGGGGCCTGGCCCTCTCAGCAGACACCGGCTTATCTGGCTCCTGATCGAATTCAAATGGGCAACTTTCTCCGGACAGATCCACTAAGGAGGAGGAGTGTTTTTAGCTCACATTACATTAGTGATTGTTGATTAGACCACACCGTTAATTACAAGGTAAATACCACTTTGGTACTTGTGGGTTAGAGGTATCCATGCTGTAGCCATTTCAGAATTTTTAACTGCTTGGATTTACCCAGTGAATCACATGAAGAAAACTGATGGATCAATGGAAATGCAGAGGAGGTGAGTAATGGAAGACAAGCTAAAGGGATCAGGAAAGATTAGAGACAGGGATGGGTCACACTCAAATGATATGACATCGCAGGCAAATATGATCGGCGAATGAGAGCGTCTGACATTAAAGAAACCGCCAATGGTGTGACACCTTATCGAGAAGTCCGATCCGGTCTCCCGGCTGGATCCCGATTTGTAGGGAAAGGCCAGACCTACCTTCGTGAACTGAAGCCCCACCCCCAGCCGCCCACAGGAGAGGGCTGCCGTGTGCATCCCTCTCCCTGTCCAAAGGCGCCCTCTTCAGACCATGGGGCAGCAGCGACACCTTGGGGGACATGTTCCCACAGGGCGATTCCGGCCGGTCATCTGAGGGTAACGGAGTGACAAGGCAGACGCTGCTGAGATTAATCCAGTCCATGTGGAATAGTGGAGAGCTTTAGCGCTAGTCCGGCTGTGAGTAATCTGGTAACCAACATATGAATAATCTCTGAAATCTATTCTGGCTTAATTGTTAAAATTAATGTCACCTGGGGGGGTTCCTGCTGACTGAAGTTGTAAATCACATCCAACATTAATAGAAGCATTCAGCCGCCACGTGATCACACCCACAATAATAAAAGCATTCAGCCGCCACGTGATCACACCCACAATAATAAAAGCATTCCGCTGTCACGTGATCACACCCACATTAATAAAAGCATTCCGCTGTCACGTGATCACACCCACATTAATAAAAGCGGGTCCCGCTTACCTGTGCTCCGACTGCTGCTGGTGCGCGGTTTCTGAGGTATGGCGGGGCGGGCACCGAGAGCGGGCTTGGCGCCCAGCGGGAGAGGTTTGGGACTGATGGGGGAGAGGTTCGAGGAGACAATTCGGGACCTGGGCGCGGCCTCCGGCTTGCCCTCGCTCTGCTTCCTCTCTAAGGAGAGTGTTCCCCCCTCGCCTTTGGTTCCTCCGGACACCCGGCTGTTGGGCGGAATCGAGTCCCCTTCAACAGGTCACAGAAAACATTTCGTATGTACCCTTAGAATGTGCATATAGGTTATAAAAACTGATACCACGGTGGGCATTTAAAGTCTAAATTGTAATCAGGAAGTCGGTTCATTCGAAGCACTGTGACGTGGGATGTGAGATTTGAGAGACCAGAAGAGAAATTCATTCACCTGCCTCACTCCCAACCGGACGGTCAGAACTGGACGCCGAGTCGTGCGTCTGCAAGAGAAGGGCATGAACACAAACATAAATGGTTGCTGGATTAGCAACGCAACAAACTCCCACAGCTCTGCAACAGAGCATATTTGCATAAATGACAAAGAAAAGAACCAATATTTATTAAATTTCAACATTTTATAAACATTTGGAAACTACCTGACCCATTAACGGTAAATATACCACTTACAGAACTGTTGGAATCTATGTCATAAATAACATCGACAAAATCAGACCAGAGTAAAATGAGGATTAATAAAACATAAGAAAAAACACTAGGGGGAGCCACTTTCACGCGAAGAAACCGAGTTTCTCCGATAAGACAAGCAGCAGCTTCTAAAATGATACTGTTTACGGTTGGTTACAATTCGGGGTAGAGGTAAAAACCGCATCGGACCCGGCATAGGCCGAATTTCAAAGGCGGAAACCCAAATAGGTCACTGCTATTGTTTTCTGTACTTAACTTCAGTTCCCCTTTTAGAAAACATTAGTGGACTTCCATCAGATCTTGGCTTTATCTTGAACTTTATATACTCACAATGCAAACTCAATTCACGTGCGCAAGCAAGTTCAGACCAAAACCCACAGGCGCCCCCACACAAACAAAACCAAGCATGTTGTAATGCACCAGCTGTTTAAAAACACCCCTCCAAACGTGAAAGTCTGTCAGGAAGTGAGGCACAATGGGCTTTTGATCGGGGTCCAGATGATTTCATTTGTTTATACACCTCACAGCGCGTAAAAATCGGCTCCACTCTGGCAGTCGCCCAGATTCCACTCCCAGCGAGATCCCGGCTCAATAGTAAACAGTGCGCCCTGCTAGATGATGACACCCCTCCCCCTCCCCCTCCCCCGCCGGCGGGAGACTGGGGTCGGCCCGGGCCTCATTCCAGCAACGCAGTTACAGAGATCGCTCCAAAATAGCAGACACGATTAACAAGTCTGGCAGCACGGAGACTGGCTTGAAACCCATCCGCCTTCTAGCTTTACACCGCACCATCGCAGAACTTAAGAGAAGAAAGTGTTTTGAAGGTATGAAGGCCGTGGACTGGCGGAGAGGAACCAACCTTCGGGGCGCCCGCCGCCCTCCTCCCCTGCTTGGCCTTCATCTCGGCCAGAAGCCCCGTGCCCATGACCTGGAACCCGTAGCGCCGGCCTCCCTGGGGGCTGCCCTTTCCGTCGCCCTCCGGGTGCTCGTCCGCCGCGTCGGCTGCCTGCGCTTCCTCGGACCGCTCCGGGACGCCGCCGCCGTTGGCGGGCGGAGCCGTGGTCTCCTTGCCCTTCGCCGACTCGGGGGCGGGGGCTTTGGGCGCGGCCCCCTTGGGAGAGGAGAGGCTCTCCGCGGGGGTCGCCTGGCTCTTCTCGGACTTGGAGGAGCGGGACATGATGAGGTTGAGGAAGCCACTCTTGCGGGATTCGCGCTTCCGCTCGTTTTCCTGGGAGACCGAGCTCCTCAGGGCGGGCTGCCTAAAAAACAGCAGGGTCGGATTACCCTTCAAAACGGGCTCGACACTTTGGTCACTGCTGGGTCCTGCAGGCTTCTTTAAAAACACGCACACAGACTCACTTCGCCCCCACTTTAACTTTCTTGGAGAAGAATTCGTCCACGCCCTCGTCCACCCTTCCACTCTGGTCGTTCTGCTCAGTCTCCTGCGGCGTGTTGCTACTAGCAAGCTGAAACACAGGAATGGGCATTCTCTTTTATACCTGGCAAGAAAGACTGAAGCCACGCCCCCCACATGACTAAATCTTGACCCCGTCTCTCTGGGGCGAAGCAGCTTGGCTTTTAGTTACAACACCAACAAATAGCACCGGTCCCCAACAGGGCCATTACCACACTAACAGATTTCGGAAATACCATTTACGCGCTTGGCGTCCAGCGGCATATAATCATTCAATAATATATCATAATTATGGTATTACCATTATTTATCCAGGACAATTCAAGTGGCTTATGATTTTACACATGGATTTTGTCTATTTTGCCTGGATGTTTACAGAAGCCATCTAGCCATAGGTTTGGATTTCAACCCACAAACCTTCTGGTTAACGTGCCAATACCTTAACTACGTACGGAACCCAAAGCCTTTAAACCAGAAGGCCTTGGGGGACTAATTAGACCGCTGCGCGTACCGGGGCCTTGCTGGGTTTGGACTTCTTGCTCCTTTTGGGTCGGAGTTTGGTGAAGTGCTCCAGTTTCTTCACCTCCTCCGACGGCAGCTCCCCCAGGAGTCCCGAGGGTTTCCTTTCCTGCTTGGGAGGAGGGGGAGGGTCCTCAACGTGGATGGGCACGTCCTTCAGCGCCTTGTCCAGGTCAAACTCCATTTCTGACGGGCAGACGGCGATCGCCAATCAAAGAGCGGTTCGACAAAGCGCCTGCGGGCCGATTGGCTGCGGGGTGTCGGCGGCGGCGGGTTTACCGAAGGCCCGAGACACTGGCCGTAGCATTCTGCTGTGGATGCTCTTCCGCTTGGACCTCGGTGTCATCTGCAGACCAAAAACAAAAACCTCATGATCTCAGACCGTGTTCCCCCGCCACCACCCATATCTCTCCCAAACTAAAATCATTACAGGATCACAAGGCGTAAACATTCTGTAGAAAGGGCAATCAAACTGCAGGGCATTTGGGCTTCCTTAATTAAAATACAAAGCTACGCATAATCCTAAATTTATTCCCACTGAGCGTGCGGGAAAACGTCAGTACCGACTGACAACGGTTGACTCTAAAAACCTGGCTTTAGTTTGAGTACAAACTGCATTACTGCCCATTTGGAAACGTCCATTCAGTCCTGACAGATTGAAGTAAATAACCCCGGCTGATTTTTCACACAAACTCTTTTCAGGACCAGACCGTTTTTTTTTTTTTTTTTGTTGCTGTACTATTTTTCCACATGCCCTGCCCATCACAGGGAAATCACATCAGACCAAAGTTTAGCTCAAAGGGACCTCAGAAAGAGGCCAGTGAATGATCCAAATGCAACACAGATCATTTAAACACATTTTCCCCAGCAAAGGTTCCTCAACATTTAGTTCTGAGCTTCAATAATCAAAGAGTGGACATAAGTTACTACCAGGTTAGGTTTTAATAAACTGAAAGTCTGATATACAAGTTAGTAAAAAAACCAAAAAAAAAAGCAACAGTATATTGACACTATAATGATGAATAGATTCTTATTTAGATTTTTTTAATGTGCAGATTCTGATTCAGATACAGACCTCCTTTAGGACACGGCTCATTGAATGGTGGCAATGGGAGGGTTAGGGTTATGGTTAGGGCTTCGGAAGACATTTAGCACATGTGCCTTGGGTTCAGTCAAGTGTAATACAATCTTTCAGCTCAGAGCCCCGAGTGTCTGGGGTCATCGTCTCAGACAATCTTTTTCTGCTGAAAAACTAGCGCTCAGTCACACAAAAACACCTGCAGGATTGGTACATGGAAAAAAATTCCTGCTGTCAAAATCATTATGTTGTGTTCTTAAGTACGTATATTTTTAGGGTCGACATAAAAGTCCATACGCTGGGATGCTTCTCTGGAGCAATTTCATCCCAGAGGAAATAACTAGGCATGATATCCCTTTCAAGCTGAAAATGACTAAGAAACGGCGCGTCGTGAACGGTGTGGAAGAGAAATGGCGACTTTGTGAACGGTGTGGAAGAGAAATGGCGACTTTGTGAACGGTGTGGAAGAGAAATGGCGACTGTGAACGGTGTAGAAGAGAAATGGCGACATTGTGAACGGTGTAGAAGAGAACCATTTCTAGACGGTTATCTCGCAGGGCCCCGGACTTCAGATTAAAGAAGCCACCCGAAACGGATCGCACCACGCTCCCCGTCTCCCGTCGAACAACCAAGCCCGAGTCATACCCGCATGTCCGTCGGGTGGCTCCGCCCACGGCTATAGTTTACAGGAGCCGTTGTGGAGAATGACACTGAGGTTTTTCAAATGGAGGCTGTGGTCCGACAGGCAGGAGGTGGTGGTGAAGCAGGCAAGATTCAAACAGTACTTACACCGCTACAGCAGAGCATCTTCAGGAGGCGCGGGATGAGGGAGGGAGGGAGAGTAGAGTGAGACAGAGAGCGAGGGCACGCAGAGAGAGAAAAGGCGGCGCCGCAGAAACCGGGTCTGCGGACCCCCCTCGACAAACAGTGAGACACAGCGAACAGGCTACAAAAAAAGGAAACGAAACGAAACCCGGGAATCTTTCAAGGGCGGCGAGGGCCTAAAGACAGGCCTGGAGCAAAACACCGGAGAGAAACAAACGGCACAGCATTTCACCGGCAGAGAGTGACAGGCCAGATAAAACAACATCTATTCACAGACATCAAAAAAAGCTGTTAACAACACATGAAAATGATTGGAAGACCTCAGCGCTGTGGACTGTGAACTTTTTCCCTGCCTCCAATGACAGGAGCGTTTATGGCCCAGGAACGTTCCAGTACGGCCCGGTGAAGCAGGATCACGGTGAACACCGAATCGGCACGTCCCGAGCAAGACGGGTTTGGCCCTGGAGTAGGCGCAGTGATTGGCGGACAGGGCGATTACACGCCTTATTGACTCTGGATTGCGCGTGATGCTATTCATCACCGGCCTGCCACTTTCAGTATGCTGCCTGTGGCTTCATTTCACATTCACATACAAACAGTCGTCAAGGCCGATTGATGGCGTGTGGCTCCAGAAACGGCCTACATTTGTGTTCCTTCGCAAATGAGATCAAAGCGAGATATATCTCCCGTTTCATCCTTACAGCAGGTCGAAGTTTTAACTGGTGCTTGACGCCGTCTTCAATGTATTAACATCGACAGAGACAGGAGCCCCCCATGGAATTTGCTGAAGGAGAGCAGTGTTTAATGGGGAGGAAAAGGGATCAAACCAACCACAGACGAGGCAGACAGGAGTCAGTCAAATGTAGTATATTCCAAGGCCAAGCCACCTCGTCAGAGAACTTCATAAAGGAGCAAGGACTACAGAAACAGACTGCCTCTATAGGCTTAACCTTTCTAAACCATTACCGTTTTATGTACACATTACCGCAGCACATAAAATGTCTGCCTTAATTACAAACCGCCTGACGTTCTGCATAGCCAATTAACGCTGAAACTCAGTTACGTTTGATGCCAGCGCACTTAGATAATCATGTGTACAAATTCACTTTTGACGAAGGCAAATGCGATTGATGACCAAGTGCTTTCCAGTTACCATAGGGGGGAAAAGAAGTCATCCGTATAAAATATCCGTGTTCGGGAAGACGAGAGTGACTATTATCTGAACAGTTCCATGGACACATCATCACGTCTCCCTTACAGCCGTCTCTCAGTCACCACTTCAGAGAACCTGGGTGATCATGGGAGCCAGACAGCCGCCAACATAAGCCCAGAGACATCCATCCGCCCGGAGGCCTACCATGCAGGTTTCCAGGTCGTCCAGTCGCTCCGCCTCCATCTGCTCCTGATTGGCCCTGCTGGGGGCCTTCTCCTCCGGGAGCTCTGTCTCCAGGGGCTCCTGTTTCCGCAGAGGTTGTCCTTTTCTGGCTAGGTGCTCTGCCTGCAGTGGGGGATGGAGAGAGAGACGGTGCTTTCAACAGCATGGACCCTGTGATCCCACGGCCCCCCCTATGGACCCCCTTCAATATCATTGCGAGGATCAAGCTGGTTCAGCCATGACTTACAAAATGAATTCCGTAATTTGCAGTACATACGCGAAAGTTTAAAATCAAACGTTATTTAAGATAATAAATAATTGGCTTTTCATGAGAAAAAATTATCCTTACATCAGCATTACGAAGCAGGAAAACCCAGATAACGTACTTAAACATTTAAGATGAAGAAATCAACTCACCAGCGTAAACTGGGATCTAGACAGAGACTCCAAAATCTCATCCACGATGCGGTCCGAGAGAAAAGAGGCCAAGCTGAGCTTCACATCGCTGGGAAGAAAACGAGAAGATGAGAAGCTAAATTGAGCCTGGCGACCGGGAGACAGCAGGCCGCAATCAATCGACGTGGATTGCCAGAGAATAGGCGCGCGAATCGAAGCAAACAAGAGGATGGCAAAAGAACAGCTCACCGGGTAAAATAGCTAATGAAGGTTCATCCAACACGACATTTTTCTGGAGCTTTCAGCACCCAGCCGAAAAACTAGAGCGCCTCTCTACATGAGCGTATGAGCCATTTTAGCCCAGACATGGGTACGCACCAATAACTGCTTCTGCGGTGTAGTCCCAACAACATCCAGAAACGGCGGACTTCACCTGATCTTGTTAATGATGTCCACACCAGACTGCTCCAGGAGCGTGGTCTTCACAAAGCTGTGGGGAACGGCCATCTTGCCCGCGCTGCCCTTGATCAGCTCCTGACGTAGACTGGTGGTTGTCATCACATGGGGACAGAGGCCCACGGCAGCATCCACCATGGACTCCAGCAGACTCTGCCAAGGTAAGAGGAAGTGGCGTATATATGGATGGGTATTTCCTGTCCCACTGAAATCTCTAAGGCCACGAGCTGCTTCTCCCACAATAAGGGGTAGTAAAAAAAACTGAAATCAGGAGCCTGACTTTTAGGAATCTCAAGCTCGTTTCAGATTGAGACAAGTTGAAACCCAATACGTTCCATTGCCGCAAGGCTTAAAGTTAAGGAATTAGGCCGTGCGATTATAAATTCCTCCTTAACAGAAGACAAACACAATTTTTTTTAGCAGACTGGGAGACCCGTTGTCTCCAAGTTACCCGTTGTGATTTATTATTTTTATTTATATAAGAAAACGCGGGGAAAAAATGGCAGCGAACGCGTATTGTGATTGTACGCCATGATTGTGGAGTTTGTGCTTTGAAGAAGGCGAAGAAGTCCCTGCAGAAAACTGCCGGCTCTCATCAACGCGAGCGTGAATAACCGTAGTGCCAGTGTCAGTACTTCAAAGCGGATCTGTCTCCAATCTGAAGGGCGGTACTGGGAATGACTCGTCCACAAAAATTGCTCTCCTGGAGTTCCGACACTAAACCGGACGGATTAGAGTTCCACATCTGGACGAGATGTCTGCCCTCTCCCAGAGGCTAGGGCAAAATCTACCGCTTAGGCCGACATGAAGACAAGGTTTGTGCTGAGCGTTAGCCAGGGGTACGAGAGGGGGAAGGGGGTAGTTACATCAGTTTCATGATGCTAGGTTTCATTACAACATACATACACACACACACACACACACACACAGACACGCACACAGACACGCACAATAATGAAATTTGCCCCCGTACACATACACATTTTAACATACTGAGCATTACTGTGTCTCACACACTCCAATTAAAACAGACACCGAAACGTTGGTTCATGGTGAATTAAAACAAATGCAAATGGAGCAGACAGTGTTCGACCTCTCCGTCTCCTGTGTGCGTTTGCAAATGACTCACCCAGCAGTAAATTACTGGGGATTACCGAGGATCAAACAAGGTAAGGCAAGATAATAAGTCTAGTGCACAAATTGAGGGCCAAAAATTAGGAACCGTGCATGAAGACAGCCTTTCTACTCAACATATCTCTTTCCAGTCCGTACACATTTGCATTTAAGTGGTTTTACAGCAAAATAAAAATGCACAGCGGCGATATTATTGAATCCTGTCCAGACTAAATGCAATAAGACAAGAATACCTACTAGCGATGCAGAAACTGGCCCAGGGCTATTTGTTTTTGCATTTCATGCGTTAAACAAATCAATTGCAAACATATTACATTAATGGCTAGCTGGCCCAAAGTTAACAAAGAGAGGTCCTACGGAGGCCTTGTAATCCCATCTCACCTGGAGCTGCTCTTCCATCACCGAGGTCACCTCCCCAGTCATGGATTCAAGCTTGGCCTGGATGGGCCTAGCGAAGGAACCGGTCACATCCTCGCGGGAGGCTGCGCCCAGATGGTACAGCTTGGGCAACAGCTACATGTGGAGCAGACAGCGGTCGAAACTGGGCTTGAGCCATTTCTGTCAGGGACACACCCACACACACACACATACATACATGCACAAATCTCTGGTCCACAAACATAGTCTCCTAGTCGCACACCGTTTTGGAGTTCCTGGCATCCTTTATGAAGTTCTCAGCCACCCTCATGTCTTCCTGAACGGCGTCCATCTCCGTGTACCTCAGCGAGTTCAGGTGGTCCTGGACTTTGACGCAGATCCTGTCAATCATCTGAACGAGTAGAACGAGGACGCACGGGTGAATACCTGACTGATCGACAAATTCCTTATCCAGGCGATTACTTCTTTTAATCTTTCCGCTTTCAATGACGGCTTTGGCACTCAGGAGACCACAGAAAATCTCATTTATCTGTAATACCCACAGTGTATCGATTTTCTGAGCTAAAGACCACATTATCTGTGGAAAGCCAATTCCATCCAACAGCAAAAATCGAAGAGTGATGAAAATTGGATTCATCTTTGGAGGTCTTTCTGTGTTTCACCGTTTAGTGTTCATCGCATCTTTCGTTACACCAAAGTAAATACAATGCAAACTAAACAAGGTGCGGAATACTAAGATAAGGGGTAAAAACAGAGGTCGCAGTGTCCCATGACTGGCGAGCTGGCGCGATTCTAAAGCGCACCTGCTGCGTGGTTGTCATGACGATGCCTTGCTGGAGCCGGTAGGCCTGCCCTTGGAGGTACTTGCGGGTCTCGTGGTTCCGGAACAGGTAGCTCTCCATCTGCAAAACGGGACAACGTCTGACCGCTGCAGGCAGTGTACAGAGCAAACCTTGTTCAGCGGCTATTTTACTATGCCACCGATGGCTTTTGATGTGGTTTTGTCAGGACCCATGGCTAATTTGTTTAAATGTAAATTATTTTTATTTACACTACAAGCATCAATATGCAATGAAGCCATACTGAGGTAAATCCACAGAGAGGCTGCCTAGGTTGGACTGGAGCAGTTTTGTAACGGGGCGTTTCTGGAGAAACCACACCTTCAGCAGTGCGTCCTCCGTCTTCTCTGGGCTGGCTCGGAGGGCCTGGGAGGCGTCGATGATGGGGACGGGCATGAAGCGGACGGTGTAGTTCCTATGGGACAAAGCCCGCAGAGGTGACCCCCATGACTCTCCTGGACCGGGGTTTCGTCCCACTACGTCAATAAGCTGTCGAGCAAGGTCATCTAGCCCGTTACTGACCGTGTAACTATGCCGTTGTTTTACGGTTTGGGCTAGATTATCTTCCTGGTGACTAATTTCTTTATTAGTTTCCTATTATTCTACCCTCATAAAATGTTAAATTGTATCCTGTTCTTACAAGAACAATATAATAAAATACAATAATCTGTTTTACAATATATATATATATCTTAAATATTTTTTTCCGCAAATTGTGACGACATTTAACCAGGTTTGAGAAAACCCCACCAGATCTAATGCATATTCTGCAATACATAGTTCAGGCGGTAGAACAAATACTGATACAGGAAATATTTGTACATTAAACTAAAGCATTCCGTTCACACCAATGATCCATTGAGGAGAAGATTAACAGTACTTTATTAAAAGCTACATAGCGATAGACACCCAAGTCCTAGATCATTTTCTTGGAGAACAAAAAGGCCGTCACCTCATTAGAAAGTATTTGTAAAACTGACGTCATCCTAAACCCCATCACAACAACAACAACAACAAACTATTCTGCTCTTTCCCCTTTCCCTCAATTAGGATAGACTGCCAAGTCCCATTTGGAAAGAAACAGCCTGCTGGCACTTTCAGCACACGTGGCAATTACTGCATGTAAATGCTATTCAAATGAGGATGACGGAACTAAATAGCCTGACATGAAAAGGAGGAGGCAGCTCCAGAAGTTGGTGTGCGAATCCCAATAGATGGTGGTCACTGCATCTCCCCAGACGCAACAAAACCCTGATCTCGCGCAGCCGCTGAGAAAGCGTCACGCGCGCACACCATACTCACTTCTCCAGAGCAGATGCCACGTCCTGCAGGCCTTGAGGGCTTACGTTGTTCTTGTCCCAAATGACCGTCCTGTAAAAGAATGGATGAGCACTGAGGAGAAAGGCCAGCGGGACGTATTGGAAATGAAAAGGAAATCATGCTGAACCCAGCCTAGCAGGCAAGGCCACCAGGACGTCCCGAGCGCGGTATATTCCCTGGAGATCCCTGACCTGAGCTTGCTGTTGATCTGCAGGGCTTTGGCCAGCATTTTGGCCCCCATATCCCCCATCCCATTGCCACTGATGTCCACCCTGGTCAGCGAAGTGTTGCTGCCCAGAGCGTTCAGGACAATGGTCAGGTCGCTCTTCAGCTTGGAGTCGGCCAACGAGAGGGACGTCAGGGGCTTGGGGGAGGGGGGTTTAGGGTTGAGAAAACACACATTTTGTGATTACTTACAAGCAAAATTCTGTCATTTTATACTGAAACTTAAGATAAGTTGTACTTGTACAGTAATGTCTGACATTCTTATAGTTTGCCGCTATAACCTCATCTAACATATCTGTAAACCTGTATGCCTTTCATCCCTTCCCAGAACCCAGGGGCCCATCTCGTGAGCCCGCCCTATAAAAAATGCCAGGTCGCTGGGTTAGAGAAGCAGCGTATGGGGCGGAACGTTGCCGGCATGGAAAAGGGCCAGTTTAGGCAAACTCCGGAGGTGCTACACGCCAGCATCTATTCTGCTGGTTCACCTTGCTGGAGCCCCTAACTCCAGCAATAACACTGTGTTATTCTTCATCTTTTCTATACAGGCCCTTTACATCTTATCAAATAGATAAGACGAAATTTCACAGCCTGACGGCAGTCAAACCAAAGAAGGTTTTTCATCACTCACAAGGACAGAATAGAGAGATACAAGATAAGATACATTATCTTGAAGAGAAAGAGTGCTACACAAACGATTCCTGTCAAGGACTGGAATAAGTGCTAGACTAAGACTTTGAGTGAGAGGACTTATTCTGCCTTGGCGTAAAGAGCTTGATGCCAAGAAAATCAAGGCATACATCCTGCATACAAGCCATAATATGTATTACCATATATTTAATTACCATAATATTAAGTTTTTAACTGAGGATAATCGACCACAATCATATTTTACAACCTCTGTTTCAACCAGTCTACTGGCCCTGATCAGTGCAGAGAAGCCAATGACTGGACTGAAAATCAATCATTTTAACTGATCGCATTGCTCGTGGGTTAGGCAACGGTCCCCTGTTCTCTAAATAAAATGGAGCAAAAATGTGAATAATTATAATGAAACACACGTTCATAGTTTACAGCATACTCAAAACTGACCGATTCCTCCTCCTGTATCATGTGAACCAGGTTGTCCAAGACAGGTGCCAGGTTTCTGTATCGATAAACAAACAACAAAAAAGCTCAAACTTCAAAGTCTTACCCCCTCACCCCTGATAGAGCTCCATTCCAAACCCCACCAGTTCCCTCACCCCTGATGGAGCTCCATTCCAAACCCCACCAGTTCCCTCACCCCTGATGGAGCTCCATTCCAAACCCCACCAGTTCCCTCACCCC
>JAOYSI010013268.1:22774-34813 GCA_025775065.1 Hiodon alosoides | reverse complement strand
CCTGTGGGTGGAGGTGTATGATATGATAACGTGTCCCTGTGGGTGGAGGTGTATGATATGATAATGTGTCCCTGTGGGTGGAGGTGTATGATATGATAATGTGTCCCTGTGGGTGGAGGTGTATGATATGATAACGTGTCCCTGTGGGTGGAGGTGTATGATATGATAATGTGTCCCTGTGGTTTCTCCGCCTCTCTGGGGGACAGAAAGCTGAAGCCCAGCTGGCCTACGAGCTGCAGGCAGCCAAGGAGCAGCAGAAGATCCGGCAGGAGGAGATGGAGATCGAGGTGGTGCAGAGGAAGAAGCAGATCACCATCGAGGAGAAGGAAATCGTGCGCATGGACAGGGAGCTGATCGCCATGGTGAAGAGGCCAGCTGAGGCCGAGGCCTACAGGATGCAGCAGTTGGCCGAAGGACAGAAGTAAGCCCCACCCACTATTCCTGTGGTCACGCCCACTGGTCCTCAAAACCGGACCACTTGGTACCAATAAGGCAGGTGATTTCAGGAGGATCTGGGTACCTTTTTTGTTTCTGAGGCGGGTCACAAGCAGGTAGGCAAGAAAATGTGGAGTTTGGCGGTCCTTAGTATTCATGTGAGCTACCTCCCCTCTCCATCTCCGCAGGTTAAAGAAGGTTCTGACTGCTCAGGCCGAGGCGGAGAAGATCCGGCGGATCGGCGAAGCCGAAGCGGCCTCCATCGAGGCGGTGGGGAAGGCGGAGGCTGAGAAGATGAAGCTGAAAGCCCAGGCCTATCAGCATTACGGAGATGCGGCGAAGACCGCCCTGGTCCTAGAGGCTCTGCCCAAGGTCGGGGGGGAGGGTTTCCTGTCGTTTGGTTTTAATCGGTTCGGTCTCAGTGTGGAGTAGCTGACCTTATTTGACTGTGGCTTACAAAGGCCTGCCTATGCAGAATGAAACGTTGGCTGGTTGGTCGTTTGACAAGCCTCCGCTCTGTTTGTCCAGATCGCCGCCAAAGTGGCGGCCCCCTTGGCCAGGACCAATGAAATCGTCATCCTGAGCGGGGAGGGCAGCCGCGTGACTGGGGAGATCAACCGCCTGCTAGCGGAGCTGCCGGTGACCGTCAACGCCCTCACGGGAGTCGACCTGTCTAAGGTACGAGAGGGAGTTCTTTTGGATAGCTTAATCCATTTGCATGGAGGCCGTTGCCATAATCAGCCATAAACCTCTCCCATTGTCCATAGGTCCCGCCCTTGTGGGTTAGGTCTAGTGTGTTCTGCCGTTTTGAGCAGGTCGAACAGAGAGCCTCGCGTAAAGATGTTTTCAGTCCAAAATCACGCCGTGTAGCTGCAGCGCTTCTCAGAGGCTGGGGAAATAATGGGAGTCCCCTGGGGGGAGGTGGGTAGACACATGGAGTCCCCTGGGGGGAGGTGGGTAGACACATGGAGTCCCCTGGGGGGAGGGGGGTAGACACGGAACGCTATGCTATTTGCTTTAATGCTGATTTAGCGTAAAAATTCCGGTTTGTATGAAAATGCTCCCTGGAGAGACAGAATTCCCTTCTCTGTTTTTGCATCGGATCGAGGTGCCTGTGTTTGCGCAGCGCTCCGTCTCTCAACCCCCAAACTGTGTGTCTCCTTCCAGATTCCCCTGCTGCAGAAGATGGCAGGAGCCCAGGGATGAAGACGGACGTCTGGGTCTGCGTTTCATTCATCGTTGATCGGTCCCAGGACCAGCCTCTGTAGACCTCTGGTGCCTTAATATAAAGAGAACCAGGAAACTTGCATGTTCCCCTTTACTCTTTCCCCCTCCTTTCTGTTTTCCCACATTTTGCTGCCTTGGAGGATTATTTTGAAGCAAAAGAAGGTTTTGCAATAAGACTTCAGCAGGGATTAAAGTTCAAGTTTCATGTTTGTTAGGATAATATCAGCGTTGTTGTTTAAGTTGAGGGTGTCTCTGTCCGTCTCGGGCTGCGTCTGCTTGACAGCGTCAGGTTTCTCGTCTCCCTGCACGTGGGGATGGGGAGAAGTCTCTTCACTCTCTTCACCCTCTTCTCTGTGGAGCAATGGTGGCGTCCTTAGGGTTGGACTAGGGAGCTCCTCTCTGTGGTCACTCGCCCAGAAAGTTCCATCTTAAAAAACAAACTTTGGTTATCTTTGACAATCAGAACTGCAGACAACATGGTAGCTATTAGAGTATTCCAGGTATCAATCAAACTGTGAATATTTTTACATGAAGTAGTTTGTTGAAATGTGTAGATTAGCATGAGTGCTTTCGAGGGCATGGTTTTAGAATGCTAACCTTATGTTAGGTGAGCGACTGTTGGTGGTTTAACCTTACGTTAGGTGAGCGGCGGTTAGTGGTTTAACCTTACGTTAGGTGAGCGGCGGTTGGTGGTTTAACCTTACGTTAGGTGAGCAGCGGTTGGTGGTTTAACCTTACGTTAGGTGAGCGACCGTTGGTGGTTTAACCTTACCTTAGGTGAGCGACTTGGTGGTTTAACCTTACGTTAGGTGAGCGACCGTTGGTGGTTTAACCTTACATTAGGTGAGCGGCGGTTGGTGGTTTAACCTTACGTTAGGTGAGCGACCGTTGGTGGTTTAACCTTACGTTAGGTGAGCGACCGTTGGTGGTTTATCCTTAGGTGAGCGACCGTTGGTGGTTTAACCTTACGTTAGGTGAGCGACTGTTGGTGGTTTAACCTTACGTTAGGTGAGCGACCGTTGGTGGTTTAACCTTACATTAGGTGAGCAACCGTTGGTGGTTTAACCTTACGTTAGGTGAGCGACCGTTGGTGGTTTAACCTTACGTTAGGTGAGCGACGGTTGGTTAAAAGAAAATCGCTTGTCAGATAAGGATGGCGTGTTAAAGGTATGAGACGGCTGGAATGGTTTGGCACTCTTATTGGCTTAGAAGCGCTGAGGAATTTTTGGGAGGTTTGTGGGCTGTCTCTTTCCTGCTGGGCTTTGCCTGTTCATTTCTACCTCATCAGATGATTCAGTGGGGGGGAAATGGAAGTTGAGATTTTAAAATTAAAATTTTCTTTTTTTCCCCCCTTATTTACACCAGAACTGCATTGCAGTTCAACAAATGCCAGGTCGGTGGCTGTACTGACAAAACATTCTGACATTATAGTTTTAACAACTTCAAGGATATACTAAATTCGTATTCTGCTGTGGAATATTTTTTTCTCATGCATTTTAGATGCCTTGATATTTGAAAGTACATGTTCCGTTTGAGATACGTATCTTCTGCCAAAAAAAAAAAAAGGAAAAATCTAACAGATTGCGTGCCCTTGCGGTCATGGTGTTGAAAGTACCAACACAGTTATGTCTGTGCCAGCGTTATCGAAACCCTTCGCGCCTACCCAGTCTGGAACGTTTCAGTGTCGATTTACTGAGCTTTTTGTGAGTATGTCGCGGAGGCTTGATGGGGTTATTTCAAACATCAAACCAGATTTGTATCTTGCCAAGAAAAGGACGACGTGGTTTTAGTGTCTCCAAAAGAGAGACTTGGTGATCTTTTGAAAAACCTTTTTGTACACCTCTTTATTTTTATGTACGTCGATAAGATGCATAGGTGCTGACTAATCGAGTATAGCCGTTAAATTTTTCTAAGACGACGATGGTGATAAAGCAGGCCACTCTTATCTCAAACTCGTGATGCCGCAATGCTTATACATATCAAAAATTGCTATACAAAAAATTCACAGGCCAGGGTTTTCATTTCTGTCTTAATTCCCGATTTATATATAAAAAAAAAACGATAAACGTCGCACAGTGCTGACCCGCGGTGATGCACAGATAAATTCTACAGAAATTTATTCGCACGATTTTATGCATAAATCTGATTGGGCCTGCAATTGACATTTATTCCTGGTAATCTAGTTAGATATCGAAGAATGCTGACATTAAGATGTTTTTAATTTCCTACATGCCTATCTTTTTTTTCTGCCAATATGTTATGCAGTTGGTTTCACAGAAAAATTAGACATAGTTTTATTCATTTATCTGACGAGAAAAGAAATGCGTTGTATATGTGCGGAAAGTTGAGGGGTTTTTTTTGTTTGTTTTTATATATATGTTTGTGGAATAACTGAACATTAATTTTATAATTGAATTGTTGCCGTGAGGAAGAGTAGCATTTCGGATAGAGCGCCCCGCTGATTTGATCTTAATACGTATGTAGATTTTCATTTTATTTTACTGAAGGTAAACATTACACATATGGCGATATGTCTAAGTAACTTCTGAACCAAATGTGTCAATCTTTATTTCATACTGACGGAAATTGTTCATCGCCGGAAGTTTTTACTGCATGTCTGCACCTGCATGTTTCAGAAGTACAGTCAATTTCCTGTAGGTTTTGAGCTGTTATTCGCCTTCTGATAATAAACCCTTAGTCCCACTGCCAGTAAGTTACGTTTTAACATTTCTCCCTATAGTCAACTTTAAACTGACATTAAATGTGTTATTTTCTACAAGTGACCACTTTACTCGTGAGTGCTTTCTATAAGCACAGGGATATTTGTTGAGAATTTGAGCATCTGTGTATTATTACATCCGACTCACAATCGAATTCCGTTTGACTTTATACTGTATCTCGCAAGCGAGTCGTCAAAGCGTCCGTAAATCTCAAATTAAAAAAAAAAGATTAGTAACCCAGAACTATTTACGTTAAATAAAATATTGTGAATAATTAATTTACAATATATTTAATGAACTGTTCCGAGTTTTACTGCCAGAGTTTACGCCGTTCTTTATGGTAAGCATTAAGCTAAATATCGGCGTTATTGATTTGAGAACGAATTTGAGAATTAATTTTCTTTGTTATGTAATGGGCGATTTTCTTAAGTAAAGAAATAGACAATTATAAGTTTAGAAAGCCACGTCCATAACCTCTAAAATTTACTTAAAGAAAGCTGATTTTACTTACCGATTCTGGACCCGTTTTATCGGGAGAGGTCAAAGCTAGTCACTCTTTTCCTCCGCAAAACGCATAATGATGATACTTGTGTTTTAAATAGGCTAAATTTTTATTTACATAATGAGGTTTCCCAGTAAATGCAAAAGGGTTAGGGGGCGTGTTTGTTTTGAAACGCTAAAGGTATTTTAATTAAAGTAAGCACCCATTTATGTCGTCTGCTCAACTAGGCTTTAGCTGCGGGCATTGTTGCGTTTAAGCTCGCCGTCCGAGTTTTCTCTTTTGAAAAAAGAAAAATGTCTTTTGCCTTGGTTACATAAATTCGGCTGCTTATCTCGATGGTCATTGACATTACTGAAAAAAACTCAAGTGACCTTAACTTAAATATTAATATTGTAATTTAAGAATATTTATTTTAAATTACAAACCTGTGGTATAACTTTGTTCTCAGCGTTTTAGATATAAATCCCTTGTGTATTGAAATAAATATTTCACCGTTTTTAAATTTAAGGGTATAGCATAAAATTGATTTATGCGTCGAAACGCATAACGTTTAATTTATAAACTTAAAAATACGTTCAAAAAGTGTTGCCGTTTCGTGTTTTCGACTTTATAGTTTGTATTTCAAATCGTCGGGTCGTTGGCCACATTGATGCAAGCTCAACATCATTAAATTTAATTAAATGTCTGACAAAACAATATACTAAAATATGTCCTACAGCGTCGAGATAGAATGGTAAATTGGACTACTTGTTAGAGAAAATAAATATATTTTAGAAGTAGGTCTACTTATTAGCATATAAAAAGTTTGTTTATATAATAAATAAAATAGCCTAATAAATCGTGATTCATTAAGCCATTATAATTCACCATGAGGAAGGATATACTATATTGTCAGTGCCATTTGAATTGACAAGTGCGTGAAAGGTCGTATTTATTGTACAGACACTCTGCTAATGTCTCTGCAAAAAAAAGTCGGCGACTAGTTGTGTGTTTCCGTGAATTGTCTGTTTCTGTCTCTCTCCCTGATTAATGAGTGACGGTGACAGAGTGATGGAACCTCTTGCTCACAGACACGGGGAATCCCACTTATGATGATTCGACAGGTCTGACGGGTTTTTGGTAAACCGTGTTTAGGGACTACCAGATTAGAAACTGTTGAGGGGTGGATTTGGAACTGACGATGTGTAGGGTTGTACCCTAATGGTGTTGGAAGCCAAACATCAAGATTTCGAACGTCCTACTAGGAGCAAAAAGGCAGAAGGTGAATGAAGATGAGATAGTGGGATACAGTACCACGGTCTGGCCAATGTGAGAGTTTATTTATTTATTACAGATTGTAAATGATCACATGCAGAAAACTGAGAATAACTATTAAGTATACTCAATATATCTTTAATGGTATACAAGCAGGGGTGCTATGCGTGGTGTCTGTTTACTATAACATCAAGCAAGCAGGATATTGAACAATCAAAATTAGACCATTAGAATGCTAAATTAAATTTCCTGCCAAGTTTATATTTATATTTAAATCCAATGCGTATTGATCTAGGAATGTGCGTACACAACTCTTTGGATAAGGGAAGACTTTCCCCTCTGATTATAAATGTCAAATTCGCAGTAAGGGATTTCATACCCATACCCACATTAATGATATTATACACGTCAAGAGCTTAAAGTCTTCTACCAGTAAAACACGTGTTTTATTGACATAATTAAATAGACTGCCGAAAATAGGCTTTGATAAATTAATACATTTCTTTATCTATCCCTGCAACATTTGCATTTTAAAATGTAAAATATTAAATAATTTCTAAAGACATAGAACATGTTATGAAGCCTTACGTCACACGTGACGATCCTTTTCTTTCGGGAATCGACCTGGAATATGCACCCAGAAAGTGGACCGTCACATGGTCTGTTTTATTGCATGTGCAGCACTTGCGCATGCGCCAGAAGTTGCTGCTGCAGAGAGTAGCAGTGATTCGGCAGCGCACAGTAACAACAGCCGAAAGATTGGTACTCAAATAATTAAGCTTAACGATGTTTTAAGCCATGCCTGTCGCTTGCCTTCGCGGAGAGTAAGTATGTGCGATGTAGACGTGATTCATGACGTTACAGTTTTATACAATTATTCTGGCAACGGTGGAAATCTTTGGCAGCAACAAAGAAGTCCTGTAGCTAACCCTTAGCTACCAGCTAAAAAGCTACCCGGATGGTTTATCTGCCATTAGCTACTTGATAAAGGGACTGTTAATGACAATAGGAATATAAATGTGTAGATAATTCTAAACTGTAAGATAGCTAGCTTGGCTATCGATATTTATGTAGCCACTTTTCTGTATAGCTCCGACTGTCTATCTAAATAAAGTAGAAATGACGATTCTTGGAAATGTGTTCATTTGAAAGCAAATTGTGTAGACTTCCCTCTGATTTAAATAGCTTGTCATGTGCAAAAGGAAAACGGACATCAATTATATTTTCATATAATCGGCTATTCTGATAAAGTAATTGCTATTTTTCTAGTTTAATGTATCGCTACTTAGTCAGCTGACTAGTATGAAATTGCCAATAAATTACATTAGGTCAACTACTGATTTCTAATTAAGCTTTGCTGTAATGCGTAATTTTTGACCATTTAAGTATTTTAAATTAGTATGTTACTTTTTAGGCTGGTGTTGGAGAATACTCGCTAACTCAATATAGTTAAGTACGTGACAGAAGGATATTGGTATTATATAATTTTGTTTAATTTTTAGATCCGATTAAATTTGACTTAGTATAGGATAGGGACGTTTGGCACAATTGCCTATTTAATTTAAAACATGTTATGGTTAAACTGACGATTTGCCCAAGAGTTAAAACTACGATGTGGATTTTATTTAATTTTCCATTCTGCAACGGCCCTCTACACTTGAAAAATGGACACGAATGAATTGGCTTTTTTTAAATTTTTATAATTAAAGTCGCATCGACTCGCCTTTGTGACATTGGTAACTGAAAAATCAGTTATTCTTTCAGAATAGGCGAGGCTCTTACCAACGATTTTGGACATAGTTAAGCTTGGTCGTTATTCATAGGCGATTCAAGCAATGACTGTAAATAGATAGGATACAAGTGAGACTCAAAGTGGGTCATTTTTTGGGGGTGGGGGACTGCAAACCACGCATCGATATAGTCAGTGCCTACGTGTCCGGGAACTTCCGTTTAAATTTAGCGGTGTAATTCCCAGTTAGCAAGTTGTCTAGTGATATTTCCCGTACAGGTAAGTTTGCTTGACGGCTGACGCGACCCAGCCGAGTCCTTTGGACGACTCCGTTTCTGTTTCGTTTTCGATTGTCATTAGCCAACTAGACAATGTAACGTCAGACAATATTATTACAAATGGTTCCCTAATGAAAACCGCCTAAATATTTATTTAAATTTTTACCCTGCTAAACTCGTGTAATTTATTCGGATTCAGTTGTTCGATTATCGCATGCATTTAATTTCATCGATAATATATTTAATACAGTCTCAATTCCTATATGCGTTAGTACGGTAACAAAGAGATGTCGTATTGCTTTATATCCGGCTTATGAGGCAAAAATCCGGAACTCTGTCTACTACAACACTGCGTTGGTTTTCCGATTGGCTACTGATGATATAAAAACCTCACACCGGCACATTTTATCCAATCGTAAAACTCACGTTCGACTTCCGGATTCAAGTATAACAATTGTGGGCTGAGTTTGCACGTTGTATGGGATGGGCTTCGCTAGGCTAAAAGCAGGATGCCTTCCGTTTAGTTCGATTGTATTAGTAGCTGTCTTCGGGAGAGGATTTCTCAGGTTCTGGAAATCAAGAACTGTGCATTTACTTTACAGATTATGTTGATAAAGGACCTTAAAGAGTCTCTAGGTTCACTCCTTTTAGAGATTACCGGGGTAAGGTTTCAGTTTTATTTTTGTACAACGACTAGCCGCTACTTCGTTTTGTTTTCTTTTTCACGACCGGGTTAGCTAATTGGATGTGCGGTATCGGATGTACGCCCAGTGTTTATTATAGAAAACATTAAGAAATGTATGAACTGCGATGTCCAGCTAACAAGCTATATGCTAGCTCTAAAAATATTGTTGCTTGTTTGTTAACGTTTTATAGGGAAAGGAAATGGCACACGCTGTCTATGTCTACGGATATGAAAATATGTTTAACAGATTAAGACACACAGACTTGTAGTTCATTATTTGAGTTTTAATTATCCGTTTGAAAATACTTTTCCCCCCTGTGTGGTTAGCAGGCGAAAATAGTTCTCATTGATTCGTGTACGGATGGTCTACCGGCTAATCAAGTTTTTTTGGGGAGGGACATATTCTGTCTTCTCATATGTTGTCTCGGTAGAAATCCATCTTATGTGCCAAGTATGACGCAAGATATGATCCATGTACGGTCTTCATTTTTGATACTGCAGTATAAACCACATGCGCTGCTGTATGGTGGTAAATGGGTATTTTTTATTCATTTCAGATGTTATTCAATCGACACATCTGCCAGATTTAAACATCCTTCCAGAACTTCATATTTGTGGAGCCAATATCCAAGGCGATTTCCTCAGAATTAGAAATAATTAATAATTTGATAATTCTTCGTTAGCTCCCGGTCTTTTGCTTACTTTAAAATTAGTTTTTGTTTTAAGACTTTAAATGTACCAGTAACTTTTATTTGTAACCCGTGTGCAGACTTGCACTCGTGTCAAACTTGACCGGCTGATTACTGTATTTCAACTCGTAGGCTCAGGTATGGCTCAGAGGGTCGCAAAGACGCATTCAACGGTAACTTACCAGTGCCGGTACGGTTAGCTGCCAGAGAAACTGCGTTGTTTGCTGTGTTGTCGGGGTAAGTTTAAAAATGATTTGGTTCTTTGGGGTTAAATAACTAGTTGGCTTGTATAGTTTTTTTCCCCATTACTATTTTTTTTGTGATGGCATTGTAATGATGGATCTACACATTGGTCTATTGACAGCTTAATCAAACCTAATTAAGAGCTCAGCTGGAACAGAAGCCAGAATGTGGATGGATTCTCAGACACCCTAAATTTAAGGATTTGTGTGGCTTTGTGTTTTGCTTTAAAGGCTGCGTTGGAATTGAGACCGAACACTAAGATCTGTGGTTGTTTTGCTTTACTGAGTAATTGGGTGTGTTGGCAAGCGTGTTCTATTCTGCCTGAAAGCTGAACATTGATGTCTTGCTTATATGGCGGTGACACCCCCTGCCACCCTTTCTAACTTTTGTATATCGAAGGGCAACAAAGATGTCCTTTTCTCCTGAAAGGAAATGTGATTTTGTTTGAAATAAATACATTTCAATTTCTGACTTTCATTGCGTTGAAGTGTTTATACCTGATCTGAAATGACAGGGGTTGTAGTACAAGATCTCGTGCAAATGCACAATGAGCCGTCAGTGAGTGGTCACTGTGCGGTAGACCATAAACTCTGCCCAGTGGAGTGGTCACTGTGCGGTAGACCATGAACTCTGCCCAGTGGAGTGGCCCTGTTTCCTGTCTCCGCACGGAACCCCTCTCTGGCAGTGTCACGTTGTGTAGGGACGATTGTGAAGCCCGTACCGGCCCCGTTTCTTGTCTCGGCATGGAACCCCTCTCTGGCAGTGTCACGTTGTGTAGGGATGATTGTGAAAACCGTACCAGCCCTGTTTCCTGTCTCGGTACGGAACCCCTCTCTGGCACTGTTGCCTGTTTCACAACCGAAGACCCACACGGGCGACTGGACCATGGTGCAGTCCGACAGGAAATTATCCACAAAGAGACGTTGCTGTTTCTCCATACCCCTGATTAATTCAGCTTGGGCTGAAACGTTTGTTCCAAACTAATTTAACTCAAACAAATTGAGAAATGACAGGCTTTTCTTCATTAGTAACATTTTTATTAATTTGCTTTACTAACCTTATGTTGCTTTTTACGCTAAACAGTGTGTTCATCTATTTTAATTGGTAAAAAATATAATCTGATGCAGCTTTAATTGGCCCTCTAAGGTTCAGCCGTTCTCATAGTAAATCTTTAGAGAGTGTGTGTGTGTGTGTGTATTATAGCAGGTCAGGTGTTGACACACAGGTCGCCCCAGAGCTTTGTCGTTGCTATGCGCTTTCGTTATTTAAAGAATTCCTGAACGTGTCAAAGGGCGTCCCAGGCGTTGTCATTTTGTGGTGTGTAGCGATGACGCAGTTGAGGTTCGGTTCTGATTCTCAGGAAGGCCTGGTTTTCATGCCCCCAGGACATGTTGGACTGCCAGGGGAACGTCACCGCGGCGCGTTGAGGACAGGACAAACGGTCGGCAGGAAGCCGTGTTTCCCGCACATGTGTTCCCCAGAAAGCTTTTAGCACATCCCTGTGATGCGTTTCTGCCTCTCCCTCTCAACCTCAATGGGCCCATTGAGCTCCCCATATCTGCAATGCGATCCTTGTCTCCGGTGCATGTGAAGAGACCCATTCAGTAGCTCATTTACAAATGGTGATCCACCCCTTCAGCAATTCGCCCTCTGCCTTTTGATGAGAGGTGTGAGCCAGTTGCTTAATCTCCTCAGGCTCCACTCCCACCTGAAACTGTGGAAAGGGCTTTTGAGACAGGCGAGACGAAACGTAGGGTTACTCCTTTTTTTGTTGTAGCTTAATAGTAACGGGATTGGATTGTAGACCTGAAACTGCATTATAACTTATTTTCTCAGTCGTCAAGAAAAGTGAGCTAAATGGATTATCACTTAGCGAGACCAGGCCATGTCTCAGAGGGTCACCCCAGTCCTGCTCTTTTGTAGACAGGGCCGTGGGCCCTACTGCGTGTTCTCTTTATTGAGGCAGTAAAACTTGTTGATAGGGGAGGAGGAGTGAGAAGACCTGTGAGAGGCAGCAAGAAAAAAAAAAACCCTTTTATACCCCTGAGTGGTGAGCTGGTGGTCCAAGATGGTTCACTGCGAAGCTAGAAGGACCCATAGCCAGCTGGTTCTTAGGATGAGCTGAGGGTAACCAGGATTCTGACCCATAACCAGCTGGTTCTGAGGATGAGCTGAGGGTAACCAGGATTCTGACCCATAACCAGCTGGTTCTTAGGATGAGCTGAGGGTAACCAGGATTCTGACCCATAACCAGCTGGTTCTGAGGATGAGCTGAGG
>JAOYSI010013268.1:6724-22674 GCA_025775065.1 Hiodon alosoides | reverse complement strand
AGGATTCTGACCCATAACCAGCTGGTTCTGAGGATGAGCTGAGGGTAACCAGGATTCTGACCCATAACCAGCTGGTTTCACTCCTGTTTGGAGTTTTATTCCCCCTTTTACAAGGCTTTGTCGGACATGTGGCTTTGGGGTGACGCTTGTCGTTGCCCTCTGTAGTCATTTTCTTTACATTAGAACTTTACAAAGGAACACCTAGCCTAAATCTACCTCAATTAAAACAAAAGCTGCAGTCTACAGTGTAGCTAACGGTTTAGCGGTTCAGAATTAAAATGGTTTACAAAATGTACAAAAAGAGGAGACTTTAGGGTAAAAGGGATGTGTTTGGACGGTGATTTTATTGTCTGACTGGAATTGTTTGGTACTCTTCTCTGCTTACGTTCAGTGAGTTCAGGTTTGCTTGGTTGGCAGAAATAAAAGTCACCCTTTGCACTTCCTCCTTCTTGGAGCAGTCTGGGAGATGAAAGGCTGAGTGCGTTTATTTAGGACAGTACGTGTTTGGTTTTAGGCCGACGTGTTTGGGAACTTGCACGCACACAGCAGACTGCAGAATCCCTGACACAGAGAGGCTGCGGCACAGCGTCTGTAGTCTGGGCCAATTAAAACGCCGGGGGGGGGTTTGTCTTTAGAATTTGTCTCGTTTGATTTGACTTTGCACCGCAGGGGGCCGACTCCGGTGCGAGAGGGACCGTCACACCTGTAACACACCTGCGACAGGCTTGTAAACGGCAGCTTGTTGCTCTTTGGATCTTATATAGGTCCCTCGTCTCAGCTCTTGTCTGCACTGTAATAATTCAGCTCTGAACTTGGAATGAACAGGGGTATTATTGCAAAGCTAGTAACCGGGTTTAGAGTTAACACTTGTGTTTGGGCATGCACTTTTACTCCAGCTCATAGGGCCGTGGTTTACACATCCTGGGTGACTGTAAAATACTGGGTAATTGATCAGTTTTCTATAAATGAGTTTAATTTGGCTATTGTGTTGGAAGGTTTTGTTTCTTTTGTATTTATTTACGGGGTTTAAAAGATTTATGGTTTTTGACTGACCTGGAAGTGATACACTGGAAACTAGCATTACGTGTTGATTAAATCCCCCAGAACTTAGTCTGGGTCAGGCGGTATCCCAGAGGGGATCTCTCTTCTCTAGTGAGTGGGTTAAGGGGGAGGGGGGGGGGGTTAACCGGTTTTGTGGGTGTAAGTCAATACATGGGCCTTTTGTGTTTATGTCTGGTGTTGTTTTGCTTTGCGGAGTTAAAAAGAACTATCAGTCGTTTGTAAGTCCACACGTTCTGATGTGTCTGTGCCATAGACGTTATACAAGACGTCTTTTTTGCCTGTGGTTTAGATGATGTGACCAGACCTTTTAACATGCTTGTGATTGTTGAGATCCTGAGATCATTTGTGTGGCCCTCTCTGAGGACATGAGCCAGTGCTAGAATATAAGCACATTAGCAGAGGTGGCCTTAGCGCTGCGTTCCTGCATGAAAATCCCCAGGACAGCCTTGCAGTGAGGGTCTATAGCTGCCTGAACCTCTGGACTCCCGGTAGTTTCGAACCCAGTGAGGGAACGCTGTGGAAAGATGAGCAGTTGATGCCAATGCTGCCATGCTGTTTCTGTTCCAGTGTGTGATTAAGGCATTTTATTACAGTTCATGGTATTGATGGACAGTGAGATGCCGCCTCTTTGGATTATTTTTAATGCTCCTCTCTGAAGTCTGTATATCGCCCCCTGCTGTCTGGAGGAGCAAATGAAATATTTGTGCCTTCCTCTTTAAATGAATGTATTAGCAGATGGTAGTTTTATTGGATTGCACACTTTAGAAGTGGGAGTGTTGAAACTGTTCTCGCCAAGGTCATGTACCATTGCTCTGGTTTGTTCTGTCATCTTTAACAGTCTATCTAGCTGAATACCGGGTGGACACGAGTCTGACAGCTTCCTTCTGTGCTGCGTTAGTGTTTCGCACACTGACAACCGGCCTTTTCACTTGCAGACGTCTCGCTGTGCGTGTGTTTCAAAACCCTGACAACATCCCGCTCTCTCTCTGTGTCTCTCCCTCCTCTACAGTGTGAGGAGGAGTGCCTGTTCCCATGGTGCATTACTAGTGGTCTGCAATGCTGGCCTGTGTGCCACCTCCAGGTGACCTTTCACACCGGCTTCCCTCCCCCTCGCAGATGAACACCGGACTTCAGAAATGTAAGTGGCAGTCCTAGGCTTGAGTTCACTGCGTTTTAGCTGTGATGGGACCTCGACCCTGCTGCGTGAAGAGATCTCGTGCTACCGTCCTATTTTGTGAATGTGGACGGTCTGCTGGGAAGTTAACGAGTGTGTTTGGCTTCCCACCTGCCACTCAAACAGACCATCCTGTTTTTACTGTTCTAATTAACTCCGTATGTGCGTTTAAAAAAAAGATGTTCAGAATTGTCCCCGAATGTGTTCAGTACCTTCGCATGCTTCCCTGCCTCTGCCTCTGAAGGGTATTGTCTGGTGTTGCAGTAACGGTCTCTCTCTCTCTCTCTCTCTCTCTCTCTCTCTCTCTCTCTCTCTCTCTCTCTCCCCCTCCCACAGGGGACATTACGCAGAAGATGCGATCCGCACAGTATCCCACTCCAGCGGAACTGGACGCCTATGCTAAGAAAGTTGCCAACAGTCCGCTGACCATAAAGATCTTCCCCAACAGTGTCAAGGTTCCCCAGCGGAAGCACGTCCGTCGGACTGTCAACGGGCTGGACACCGCCGGCAACCGCTACTCTCCTTACCCGCCTCAGGCCAGCGCCAAGGCCGGTCTCCTCGCCGTCGTCAGGGTGCCCTTCAAAGGGGTCCTCAGGGACCTGGGCGGCAGCCGGGCGCGCCAGCCCAACCCCCTGACCGGACACTACGCCGCACAAGGCACTTTAACTCTCCCTCAGGTCGCCCTCCCTCACCCCCCTCAGGGTCCCCCGCGGGCCCCGGCCCTGGCACAGCCGGCTGTGTCCTGTCTGCAGACCATTCCCCAGACGGTGGGGCACCTGCCCAGCTCCAGTCAGCTCCCACAGGCGCTGTGCCCGGCACAGCCTCTCCCCCACCCCTCCATCCTGCTGCATCCGCCGGTGCTCCAGGGGCGCAGGAAGGTGCCCGCCGGTCAAGTCCCGCCCAACGTCACCGTTTCTACCTCCACCATTCCGCTGTCCATGGCCGCCGGCCTTCGCCAAAGCCGGCCGGCTGACCTGAGCGGCATCGTGCACCGGATTGGACAGTTCTGCCAGGCGCGGGCGGGGGTAGGTGGCACCTCCATGTGCGAGGGGCGGATCGCCAACCCCAGCCCCCTTGGCTGCAGTCTGCTGGTCTGTGCCAGCTCTCGGGGCTGTCCCACGCACTACCCCGCCCAAGGACCCCTGCTGTCCTGCACCCTCAACGGCACTGCAGCGTCCGCCGACGAGCCCGCCGCTCGGGGACCTTCCGGATTGGCTGGCATCAGCCAGATGCCTGTCTACCGGGACCGCAGCAAACCGCCCTGTTCCTGGAACCAGCACCACCTCCCGCGCCTGCAGCCCATCTCAGAGGAGAGGTCCCGGGAACACCCCGGCGGGTCCGGTTTCTTGGCCAGGACCGCAGGCTATGCGCCACTGCTGTGCACAAACCAGGCCTTCAGCTTGAAGCCTCCTCTGGACAAAGCCACGCCCTCTCCGCCGGGGGGCGTGGCCTATGCCAACGGCCACTACTTTCAGCCCCTGTGGAACGGCGTCCTGCCCGCCGCGCGCAGCCAAAGCTCGGCACCGCCGGACCTAGCCCTGCCCTTCCAGGTGGGGGTCCCCGTAGACTGCACCCTGGGGACGCACTACCGGACCGGAGCCGGTTCCTCTAGCCAGACTAACGCCATGCAAGCGGTGGATTACGTGATCAGGGACTTTCAGGTGCCCTGCTTCCGGGATCAGAGCCTAAGCATGATGGGAAAGGTGCCTCAGTTGGGCGGGGCCTTGGAGCAGGCTGACAGCAGACATCCTCACATTCCAGGGTACCGGTGAAACTGCAGTTTGTCTGTGTTCTCGTCCACCTCTAAGTCTTTAACATTAAGCAAAACGGAAAACTTTATCAAGTGACTGCTAACTGAAAGAATGTTTTTAAGGGCAGTTTTTTTTTTTGGGCTGTCAATCTTGCAAGTGATCAATTGAATATTTCCTAAATATTTACTTTTGGTTGTAATAGACCCCCTGTAGAGAAACCCTTTCTTATTAGTGTTAGAAATAGTCTACATTCCCGGTTTTGTTTTTCCTATGTTGGTTTTTTAATTAGGTCAGAAGTTTAAGAGCTGTCCTGGTGGTGACGATATTATTATTATTATTATTATTATTATTATTATTTATTAATACAGCTGTTTTTCTTTGTGGGGTAAACCCAGCGCTGTGGATTCCTAATTCGTCGAACTTGAAGTTGTGGTGTTTTTGTCTTTATAACAGAGAGCACAGGTTTACAATTATTACAATTATACCAGTAGTCAGACTGGCCCTTTGTGTGTGAGGATTAGGGCTGTCTCCTGACCCTGTCCCCATTACAACAGTGAGACTGGCTCTGTGCATAAGGACCTCCGGTTTCCCGTGTGTGGGTGTGTGTGGAGCCTGGAGGGGTCTATTTCTGCAGGAGGACGGTTTAGCTGTTGTGTCATAAATGCCAACCCAAGGCTGCTTCACTTATCAGCTCAAGTTGTCTGCTTTTTTTATTTTGTACATTTTATTTAAACGTATTTGAGACTTCACTGTCCAGCAAGGCGAGCTGACGTTTTGTTACTAAAATGAATTCAGGTGAATTCCCCCAGTGGGACTGTGGGTGTCTTGATTATTATCTCTTTTGTTGTGGAAGTATTGCCATTTATATTCCTTTGAAACTACTGTTAGTACTTGAATTACAGAAATGTGATTGGTGGGAGGAGTTAGGGGAGGCTTAAATATAGAACTACATTACCTGAAATAGGTTTAAAACAAAAGTGAATAGACTAAACCTGGGGTTCAACTGTATTTTTCTCATATTTTAATACTTCCTGAGCTACAAGTAATTTCAACTAATACAGAAGTTAGAGGTTTCTCAGATGGTATAAAAAAATAAACAATTTGATCACTTGCAAGTCTGTAGGTTGGAAAAAAAAGCAGATAACTAAGAAAAGCAGATCAGCTAATGCATTGTTTTAATGTATAATGGCTTTACTACTATACTACTCTAGCATAAAAAGTGTAAAGATTCTATATGAATGTCTCCTGCTGTTGTGAGTTTGTGGCGCTCCGTAGGGGGCGGGACCTCGAACCTGCTGTTCATCCGTTTGCCTCCCTCCCTGACAGCCCTTCTAAAAGCCTTAAGTATTTGGTCCTTGGACTTTCCTTGAAAACAAGCATGGTGTAAAACAAAGACAAATTATTATGATAATGATCATAGTAAAAACTGTTATTACCTTTTTTTTTTTTTTTTTTTTTTTTTAAGTTTAACTATAGTTGAATAGGGAAAAATTCTTAAAGCGATTTAAAGAAACTGAGTGAAAAATGTATTGTACTTAGCTATGTTTAGTAGGTTTGTGTACACTGGGCTGTAGCAAATTACTTTTTGAAGATTTTTAATTTAGTTTATGTCCAGGAATATGGCACCCGAACAACAGGGGAGTGGAACGTTAGCTCGTTTCAGTAGAAGAACGATTGGAGTTTTTGCTTGGAACTCCTTTACCAAGACCTTTCATCATCTTTACGTTCTTGTAGTAAAGCAATAAGACACTAGAGGGCGTGTTTTGCTGTAATTGGAGGCATGGCTGTCATGCGGCCAAGTCATTTCGATCATAAGAAGTCTGAGAGACTTTGACATTTTATAATCACAGTAAACACGCCATTCCATCAAATAAGGCTATGGCAAATATTTCTATACTGTAACCAAGGAAATGTACTTATGTTCAAAATGTAATGAACTGCCAAGTTACTATTAAGCCTTAGGAAGCTGTTATTGGCTCATCAGAGCACGGCTGAAACTGACCAATAGAAACGTAGAACCACAACTACCGGTTTTTTAATGTTTGATCATTGGCTCGGAGACTGCCGCTTTGGCACCTAATTGGCCAGTGCCAACCAAGTCAATGCTGCTCCGTGATGACCTCTACACTCTGGGAGTTCAAACACTTCAGCTGACTTTTGGCTGTTTGCACCCGAACTTTTCTCACCCCTATGTAAAAGTCACAGAATTTCATTTCTAAACGATTTTCCCTTCATTTTTAAGATTTGAGATAATGATTTGTTACAGCCCAGGGAGTGAGAGTTTGGGGAGGGGGGTTTATTGTAATTGTGTTTAGATTGTAAAGTGCCTCCACTGGACTGAATATTGAAATGTTTCCGTGTGTACACGTTGACACTAACGCGCGCGCACGCACACCTGTTAAAGTGTTAAAGGTGCAGCGTGCTTCCAGGGGGGCCAAAACTACTTGACTACTGAAGCTGTGATCAGTAACAGTTTCTCATCTGCTACGGGTAAATGCAAAACCAAGTCTCTCCTGCCAGTTCAGCCCCGAGTGGCAGAGAGGGGTGTTCATCCTTTCTCTCTTTTGTTTTATGAAATGTAACTGATTTAGAAGTGAAAAGCGGGAAAGCGCAGCAGGCGTGGCTAATGACCTCTTTAAAAAGTTAGCGGTTAATTCTTAACGGAGTCGGAAGCACATTTTATCCCTCCTGCCGTCTTATTGAGGTTTGTCTGGCCTCAAATAAATGAAATGAAAATGAAGAGGGGGGAACTGCAAGTTTAATTTGTTGAGCAGCAGCTCCACAAGCATGGCTGGCATTGTCAGGGGGTGCCCAGGTTTGCTTCACAATTGCAGGCTATTACTCTACTACTCTGGGAAATGGGTGGGGTGGGGTGGGGTGGGACACTTTCATTATTTGTTCTCCAAGCGGTGATCGTTCCCCTACCTATTTAATTTTTTTTTTTGAGGAACAAAAAGGTGTTGCACAAACATTCCCTCCTAACCAAAATAAAGTGTGACTTGCGTTTGTAAACAGCTGTCTGTTTCTGGCTCTGCTGTCGTGTCTGTCTAAAGCCTTGCCTGTCGAATCGCGTGGGGAGTCGGGAAGAACAGACGTCATCAGGTGACAGGTTCTGCAAGGTTCTGCAAGGCCGTGCTGCTCGCACGTTAGAACCTGGTGCTTGTCTGCGTGCAATAAAAGACGTGGAATTCAGACCGGGCAGGGCTAAATACCCAGGTGTGTAATCGGGTAAAAAAAACCTGGCCTTAATCTTAGTGAATTGTTCAGCCGTTATATAATCATGCATTGGGGCGTGTTGGGTGCGTCTGCTGTTTAACGCAGACCAGATTACTTGGCAATTGGATTACTATGGTTTCCTTGGTAAAATATTAGATTTTAAGAATATTTGACAAAACCAATGATTCTGTATCGACTGGTGATTGCCCACATCAAATGTGAAGATAGACCCCCGTAAACAAGTTTTTAAAAGTAAGCTTTGACCGTTATCTAGGACAACGGAAGCGAATCCCAACGTTGTCAAGTGAGCTCGTTGTTGGTCAGATCTCTTGTGGAATGTAATGAAATGTTTCGGGCCTAATGTGGTAATCAAGCCGCCATCATCTGTGCTGGTGCGGTTTAAGCACATAGGCCTACTCCAACACGAAATACTCAAGATTCATGTTATAAATGAATAAAGTGCCGTGTTTTAATGGAACATGTACCAGGGTGAATTCACCAAATGTATGATGTTTTGATTAATGTTGTTATAATTAAAAACGGCGCCTTCCAAATATATATTAATAGTGAAGCTTTTAATTTGATACAAAATAAGCACACAAACAGTGACTTAAATTTATACACAGATGTAATTTTGTGCGCATTCATACTCGTCCGGGTCTTGTAAAGAGGCTTCGTGCTTTCGGCCCACGCCTCATCCAGCGCCAAGCAGTCGTTGCTGGTTCGCTGTAGCTAGCGCCATGCTAAAGGAAGTGGAGGTAGGAAACCTCGGCCACTGAGGTAACAGAAATCCTATCTGACTCGATTTCTAAACCTTGGACGGTGAACACGAACGGTGTGTTTTATGTCTGCGGGCCGCATCGCCGCCAGGTACTTTCGGTTCGCCGTGAAGTCGATGTCATTTGTTTCGTAATCGGAGAAGATGCGTCGCTTTATCGGAAAATGAAACGGGGACCCACGTCCGGTTTCAGAGCCGCTGCCTAGTCTATGCTAGGCTTCTGGTGACGGGCCCGTGAGCTGTCTCCGTTCCTGGGTCCGTTTCCCGTGTCGCCTCTCCTCCGCAGTCGCCTTTCCTTCTGCCTTGTTCTTGGGCTTGTCATTCCTACCACTTGGAATAGACGTTAGGAAATACAGTTTTACAGTAGTACTTTAATCTCCCTTTCGCAAGAAATTTGTAATTGTTTGACTGTGGAAATAGTAGTCATATGCTAGAGATTATCCTTAAAAGTAGACTGCTGCCCCTATGAAATGCGCCTCATTCCAAAAAAGACATTTAAAGAAAAGACGGCTATCTTAAGCGCCGTACTTGGCAGATTCGAACTTGCTCTCTCTGTAGAACGTGCTCTTCTTCATCAGATAAAGCAGCACCAGGTCGCAGAAGAAGGCGCCCTGGAGGGAAAACACGTCTGGCTTTGTGAAAAATCGCAATCGATTAAACTATATATATTAATAAATAATCCGGTTAAATTCTTAGCAGTATAAAAACAATGAAACAACCTTTTAAAAGTTCTGTTTTACAGGAAAACTACAGGAGCACGCCTAGTACCATTCCTGCGCTTTTGCTTTTACAGATAGCAGAAGGGATAGTAACTGCTAGTAACCAACTATAGCTTCAGCAAAAAAAAAAAACTATAGCAAAAAAATAACGTAACACTGACCTCTGCTGGCTACACACAACCAAGACATACCAGCTTATGTACAGGTTTGTACGATTTACAAATTAACTTTAACGTAATGAAACATTTATACTTACTGCACCCATTAAAGCTAGACCAGATCCAATATTTACTATTGTAGGGATGATATTAAACTTGCCAGCCTGTAAGAAGAAACAGTGTGTTCAGACATTTACCGTAAGAAGGGCGTTTGTGTGATCCTGGAAGCAGTAGGCCGCAAAAAGCTAAAACTGGTTTTTCATACCTTTCCATGAACCATGATGTCAAAACGGATTCCGTACACTTTATATAGCGTCCGGAAGTTCTCCCCGGCCGCGTTCTTGTAATGCCGGGCATATCTGGAATAGACAATCATTTGGAATGGACAATTTCCCAATAATGACTTCAGGTCCTTAATAAAAGCGAGGAGACTCACTCCCCCCCCCCCCCCATCTAAGCTGTGAGTATCCAGCGGTTGCCACATGGCCTGGACGGCGTACCTGAAATTGTATCCGGATGTGATGGAGCTGGATGAAGAGTTGACATCCAGGCGAGTGAAGCTGTACTGAGGGTTGCACTCAGAGGGTCCCCTGTCCAGGTCACAGATCCACTCGATCAGGACTCCGATGGACCCGCCCTGCAATAGACGCACACCTTTTTGAGAATTAATTAGCAGCACGTGGCTCTGAGCCCACAGCCAGTACATCCTTTGCACACATGAGCATGGGCTGTCTGACTGGATCACACTTGGGTGTGCTTGAGATTTTAAAACGGGGCCAGCAGAGTAGAGAGCGGTGGTGTTTTGTTGAGTCCTGTTTGGTGCGTTGGTTTTCGACAAAGCCGCTCTTTTCTTATTGATGCAGAAGTACATTTAGCTGTTTTTTTAAATGAGATGCCAGATAAATGCTTGCGTGTGCGTGTGCGTGTGTGTGCACGCGTGTTTAGCAGAGCGACAGTCGGTTTACTTTCCATTGGGGCCATGTCCTGAAAGCTGTGGCCTGCCAAGCTGACAAGGTCTCCCAGGCGGAAGATGGGGCAGTAAGTGTGTTGGATCTGGTCATACTGGCATTTCTTTAAGTAGCCGTCATCCCGCGTGTCGAGAACGTTTGACCTAAGAACGGACCCAAAGGAATCAGACCGGCGCGGTTTACATCCCGGCTAAAAAAGGTTTCTGTAACGTGAAGTGAATTTGCAGTTTTAGATTATTCTGTTTTAAAAAGAGCCCTTGACTCTTTCACTAGGGTGACTGAACATCTGAGCAGTGTTAAGTGACTGGATTAGGGGCTTGACCCCCTGAGAGCTCCGCCCCCCACACACCTGCTGGGCATGGCCACTTGCATCACTTACTTTGAAAATCCAAACTTGGGAAAGCGGATGAAGTTCTTTATGTATACGGTGAAGTTTTCAGCCTTCCCCAGAAGTGCTTCCCTAAAAAGGTTTTTTAAACGTTATATCACTGTGATTACTTTTTCAAACACCACCTAGTGTTGGAGGTCATTCACAGCCATAGTATTGAGTATTCTGCCTTTTGTATTAAAGTTGAAGAAGTTTAAACAACAGTTCGGACACCATTTGAATGGGTATTATAAATCACTACTGCATATTTAGTGACGTGCGTTTTATGTGCCAGGGAAGAGAAAGCTACAGAGGGAGAACGGTCATACTGCGGTCATCCTTACTGTGGTCGATGACTCCTCTCAACCGGACACCACCCATATATCTCACAGGTGCCAGTGCTGTTCCTGTCTTTCTTCAAACAGCGGCCGCTCCTAATACCTGCAGAGAGAGACCATACAGGCCGCTCCTAATACCTGCAGAGAGAGACCATACAGGCCGCTCCTAATACCGGCAGAGAGAGACCATACAGGCCGCTCCTAATACCGGCAGAGAGAGACCATACAGGCCGCTCCTAATACCTGCAGAGAGAGACCATACAGGCCGCTCCTAATACCTGCAGTGAGAGGCCATAGGGACTACTAACCCACAGAGAGAGACTCTACGGACTACAAACCTGCAGAAAGAGACCAAACGACTAAGCGATTCCCTTAAGTGATAAATAATATGCTCTGAATGTTCCATCCCTGAGCTTGGAGGTTAGAGGTCTCCACCCCCGGTCACCCCCACCCCCTGCTCCTACCGTGACCAGCTGCCACCGACTCGCCCTCTGGGCAATGCGCGTTCTCCCGACAGTGGCCATCCAGGACCTTGAAACTCTGGGGAAGAACAAAGGTGACATGACCTAGTGTTGATCCAGTGATCGGCGTAACGCTGTCTCATTCGGCCTGTGATCTCATTCGGCCTGTGATCTCATTCGGCCTGTGATCTCATTCGGCCTGTGATCTCATTCTGTCAGCAAAGACAGAGTCTTCTCCCTCATCTCGCATGCCTTCTCTTACTGCCTGCTTTCATAAGTTTATAACTATTTACATTTCATTACGGCCTGCTGTAAATGTGGACTCTGTCCCTGACAGAAAGCAGGCGTCTGGTCACCGGCGGAGTTCCATGTAAGGACCTAAATCCTCAGCATCGTTGCCATGGTGTGAAAAACAAGATGGCGGAGGCGGATGGAGGAGCCTGCCAGGCACCGACCCTGGAGATAGGGCCAGCGTTCCCACACAGGCTTGTAACTGAAAGGCTGCTGGTTCAAGTGCCACCCCAGTTGTTGTACCCTTGAGCAATTGTGAGCTGTGCAAGTCGTTTTGGATAAAAGCATCTGTTAAGCAACTAAATTGTAGGGTTCTGCAGGTGTCGCAGACGTCTCACTGAAAGCATGTAGCCGTTTTTGTGTATTTAGTCAAATAAGCTGCTAGGCCCGGCTAATGTCCATCCGTATTACCTAACAAAGGCCTCTGGGTAATGTAGTTCTGTATTTAGTTTTTACGACGATGTCTAGGATGTGCTCGGCCGAGCCCCATACCTCTGCGCAGTATCCCAGCTTCTGGTTTGGTGTCTCAATGAAATTGGTGATGATGAAAAAGACCGCCTCCCCCTGGAGAAACAAACCGAGAAAGGGCCGCTGCTATTGGTGGGGGAGGATGGGGTCAATTATCTCACATGACCGCCTTACAGTGTGCACTAACAACATCCAGTTCTGAAGCTGAAAATGTGGGTCCAGCTTCTAGCAGCAGAAAAGGTAAGCGAGTCTTGCATCTCCACAGCTCATCGATTTCTGACGGCCAATTCCACCTCTGTCACACATACATGTAAACATTCTCCACAGCACAAGACATTTGTCTTACCACTGCGTACTCACCTGGGGAGGAATGACGTACTCCTCCGGCCCCCAGAGATGGAGTTTGGATTCCGTAGTGTTGGTGAGAGCTACGCCTTTCAGTTTAGTGATGACAGAGCTTTGGATGGTTTCCTCCATCTCCTGGTACCCTTTCTTTGTTAAGAAGACCCACCTGTGCAGGTGTAGAACCCGGGCCCGAGAACAGAGTTTTGTTGTTTTTTTGGATAACTAGTCAAGACGCAACAGTGCGGAAATCTGAATGGCATCCGAGTTACATTCCTGGTTACAATCTATTTTGTCGACAGAATGTTTTCATGTGAACTACAGTCATTAGCTTTGCAGCTGAGTAGGTTGTTGTAAAGATATAAACATCAGAAACACAGCTTTGTTCCTGAACATGTGTGTCCTTGGACCTGGTAAATAACTTAATTTTATTGATTTTTGCGCCATGAGGGCCAAAGCTGTTACTACCCTAGTAATGAATGTCTTCGGTCCAGGTGATTGTAGATATATATAAATAATTTAGTAATTAAGTAATTCATACTTAACTTTTTATATGTAATTATGGGGACACTATAACAATTCAGTAATGAAATACCCTTAGTAGAAAGGATTCCTAATTATGAATTCTACAAATTCATTTCTAGAAGAAAAATGTATCAAAAAGTATGAAGACACTACCGTAGGATAAAATTACGCCAGCTTACGCACAATATATATATATATATAGGCGTTTTTAAATAAAAACTCGACCCAGCAGCCAGAACGTGGCTCATTGTGTTTAATTTAAGGGTCATGTCAGGGTTATGTTTTTCCGAGTCGCACTGAATTTAAGCGTCGTTGAAGTTATTAAGTCATACAGCTTTTAAGATAACTGTATTGATCTGCCACCGCAGTGTTGGATATCGAAATGCAGTTTTTTTTTTTAAATTCGGATGAGTTATAAAGATTAAAATATGAATACACAGCTTACCCGATAATGTATCCAATTATAACCAACTGGACAACTCGATACAGTACGCCGACTTTCTTGTTTCTCGCAATGACGAATTTTTCCGTCTTGTAATCGAAAGCCGAGAGTAAAAAGCCCTTCCAGTGTATTCCAGCCATAGAGCCATTCGCTTTGCCGCAGCCGGCGAACCTAAGGAGACTGCGATCTATGTCCGCCACCAGGGCACCGAATGACTGAAACACTCGCCGTGTTGTACACACTTTGGTATCATAAACGAAACTAGTTGTTGTCCGACATGTTTTAGAGTAGTTTTTGATTGACAACACGTCGCCTGTGCCTTTTCACACAAGACACAGGATTATCAGGGAAAAATAAATAATTAATCAGCGTCCGAATAAGACCATTCATATTTAATTATTATTTAATCATTACCCTATTTTAATATAAGTTTGAAAAAAACACCTCGGCTTTTTTTTTAATAAACTGCGAAACTGTTTGATATTGCGTCATGCTAGCGTATGCGACCGGTGTATAAATAGAGAGCAGATACCCTAAACTGGTCAGCAGATTCTGAAGGGAGGGATGGGGGGATGGGGGATGGCGGAGTGAGAGATCTCCAGTGTGTCGAGCACCTGTCTGTGCCATCTGTGTTTCAGTCCACAGGTCGGTAGTTTGTTTAACTTCTTTAGCTACAGTCTGATCGCAAACGGCCATTAATGTGACAATACGTTACTTTGAAATATTGCTCAGTAGATACATACAGGAACATATATTTGAATAAAACTGATAAAATGTGGATGTTGCACACCTGGGCATGCTTGGTCTGGGGATGGTCAGAGATAGGGAGACAGGGTTGTTTCCCTGGTATAATTATTAAATATGTTCAGAACATTAAATTAATTGTGTCTTGCGAAGCATGGCATAGCAACAGTCTAGGCCGAGCATGGAGTCAGAGTTTGCTGAAGACAGCAGTTAAAGGCAGAGCAGGGAGTCAGAGTTTGCTGAAGACAGCAGTTAAAGGCAGAGCAGGGAGTCAGAGAAGGAGTCAGAGTTTGTTGGAGACAGAAAACAGCAGTTAGTCAGAGCAGAGCAGGGGGTCAGAGTAGAGAAGGAGTCAGAGTTTGCTGAAGACAGCAGTTAAAGGCAGAGCAGGGAGTCAGAGAAGGAGTCAGAGTTTGTTGGAGACAGAAAACAGCAGTTAGTCAGAGCAGAGCAGGGGGTCAGAGTAGAATACTCAGAGTAGAGTAAATCTTACCCTCAATTTAAAAAAGAATCCAAAGGTTTATACTCGTATATGTGCTCTTTATTAGATATCTGCTTTATATAACACATTTAAATGTTTAAATGTACTCTATATTAGAGCTCTGCTTTATATAACACATTTAAAATGCTTTAAACTCCCTGGCAGAAAGCACAAGTACCTTTTTAAAAATCCAATAACAGTGTGCATCTACCAAAACCTATCATTTAATCCAAGTGAAACCCAACACATAAACCTAATTTTTGTACTTGAAGTCACTTTGGTTTTGCCTGTAGCTAAAAGTCTAAGGTGGATTGTTAGTTTGTCCCTCTGATGGCTTCTGATGGCGACGTCGGAAAAACCCACACTGAAAGACAAAGGGGACAGGCTGATTATGGCAGGACCTGCATAAGGCAAAATACTGAATGTTCGCAAAAGATTTGTTGAATTGTTAAACAGGAGTGAAAACAAGCCTGTACCTTCACTAGGGTGATAATGATGATAAGCAGAAGGAGACAACCTCCTATCACACCTCCTGCAATGGCTGCGCTTGACTGGACAACAGCCTGCCTCTTGACCAGCACCTCCACCTGGGACAGCAGAATGTGGGAGACATGGAGGCGTGCAGAAAAACAATCTTCCCTGTGACATGTGACTTCTCCCTGTCGGTTCACCCTCGGGAATTGGTAAACGGTACAATAAAAACCCAAGCTACACATTCTGCACGTATTACAACAGCGTGGCTCCGTAGTAAAAGAGTCCGGGTGGTAAACCGGCCTGCCTGCAGTCCAGACATGTCACCCATTGAAAACATTTGGCGCATAATGGAACTAAAAATATGACATTGGAGACCCCAGACTGTTGAGCAGCTGAAATCCTATATCGAGCGAGAATGGGAGAACATTTCACGTAGGTCTCCTCCGTTCCCAAACGCACACAGAGTGTTGTTAATACAAGAAGTGGTAAACATGCCCCTGTCCCAACTTTTTTGAAAGGTGTTGCTGGCATCAAATTCAAAATCGGCATGCAGTTTTCCAGAAACAACAACATTTTCAACATTTGAAATGTTGTCTTTGTACTATTTTAAATCAAATATAGAGATCAAATGATTTGCACATCATTGTATTCTGTTTTTACTTACGTTTTACACAGCGTGGAAACGGGGTTGTGTGTGTGTGTGTGTGTGTGTGTGTGTGTGTGTGTGTGTGTGTATATATATATATATATAATCATATGGTATTGAGATAATGTCCTAAAGAAATGTACCAGATTATAGGACAATACTCCCTCTGTTTCATACTGGTCCCGATCGAAGCTCAGAGTGGCTCTGGCTGTGATATTCTCTGAGTTGCCCTGTCAACGGAGACACGGTGACATCACAGATAAGTCCACTCAATGGAATGAAACTTCTACACTATGACCAACGTGGCTAAATGGCAACCTCACTAAGAATTTTTAAATTAAATTTGTAAAGAATAAAAGCAAAGTATTTGAAAATACAAAACTTGAAATACTTGAAAGGTTGCTAGGTCAAGGATGAAAGTAGAAATTGTGAACTGTGTAAGTCACTAACGCACAGACTGTCCTGACTTGGGTGAGTCTGCCCACTGACACTAACTCACAGACTGTCCTGACCTGGGTGAGACTGTCCTGACCTGGGTGAGACTG